>CAKMUF010000274.1:0-11296 GCA_928718305.1 Tetramorium bicarinatum | reverse complement strand
AGACAATAACGCATGAGCAACTTGAAACAAATATTGCTCATAGACCTAGTCAAGACGAGGAAACAAATGTAGTCAGAGAAGAGGAAACCAATGTACTTGAAATAAGTTTAGGTAATAAAAGTAATTTTAAAGTGTTTTACAAGTATTTCAGTTTTTCTACATGTTTTATTCATGTTACTTGCTTATATCTACCTACAATAAATTATATTATTACATATAGATATTTAAAATCTGTGAAAATTATTTGTTTTCAGATAGCGCTAGAGAGAGTGCTTCCCGTATAGAGACAACGCATGAGCAACTTGAAACAAATATTGCTCATAGACCTAGACAAGACGAGGAAACAAATGTAGTCAGAGAAGAGGAAATCATTGTACTTGAAAGAAGTTCAGGTAATAAAAGTGATTTTTCGTATTCTAATTTATATTAAGTTAATTTTGATATATAAATATTAATATGTACAATACTGTCAACTTTCTTTATTTTCTTATAGATAACGAATGGATATACGAAGTACCCGAAGATGATTATTCATCTTTACTCGACAATAGTGCATCTACAGAAGACCTTCCATACCACGCTGTGAATTGGAATCTCGAGGCTAATCAAAATACTTCAAGAGAAGTATCTTCTATAAATACTTGTACGGTGTGTCTTACTAACGAGCGCACACATGCTTTCATACCCTGTGGTCATCTTGTTTGTTGTCATCAGTGTATTGAACGCTTAGAAAGTACTCGATGTCCAATTTGCAATACGACATATAGCAGCTGTATAAGAATTATTAATCCATAATTGATTTAAAAAATAGATCGCCGTCTAATGTCCACTTCTAGCCATACTTCGATAAATACAGACTCATTTTGATCTCGCGTTAAAATAGTTTTTATCTTCTTCTAGCTCTAGGAAGTTGTAGAAATGGACATTAAGTAAAAAAACTGTCTCTTTAACAATTACTTAATTCGAAACCATTATTTCTTATTGATTACTTAATTATTAACGATTATTATTAGAGATAAAATGTGTGCAATTTCATTTATTTTGAGTTCTATTCAAAACTGCAAAGTGAGATCTTTAATTGACTTTAAAATAAGTTTTTGACACGTATGACATAGATAAGTTAAAATATAGCAATATGCGATTATTACGGTTACAATATCACTTATTTGAGACATAGATATTTTATTTGTACAAATGACTGTCGTGCCAAAGATATTTCAGTTTTTTTCGTGAAATTTTTATTTAGATTTTAGGGTTGATATAAATATTATAAAATATTGATTCAATGTACAGTATTACAAACATTTAGTAACTCTGTTCTGTTATTCTGTAAACACGCAGAAACCGCAGTTGTGAGAGTTACAATATTATTTATTTAAGATATAGATATTTTATTTCTACACATGTATGAAGCGCCAAAGATATTTCAATTCTTTCGTGATACTAAGTATAATACTAAGCGCTGTGATTTTATTGACATTTTTATTTAGATTCTAGTGTTGATACAAGTGTAGTTTCTAATGTTGGAATAAATATAAAATATTTAACGTACAGTATTACAAACATTTAGTTTCCTATCTGCTGTTATCCTCTAAACACAAATAGACGATATCAGTGTCAAATGTACCTGCATATCATTGCTAAAATGAGGCATATTATTACGGTATTACAATTAATATTGCAAATTAACGTTGTTACTTAAATAATCATTATTTTCGCATAATATACTACATTTTACAAATAAGTCGCAATAAATAGAGATCATAATACGGTATTAATGGAAAATACAATTTAATGGAAACTACTCGACGCTTTTTCATACGCGAACAAAAACGCTCCTGTTTATTACTTTCACCGCGCGTGTCCTTACAGAGTTCTGCTCCACCGAATTATCCAGAACGATATTCTTCTGAAGTTCTCTGCTTGCTCTAAAGATATCCTTCGCCTCTCTATCGCGTATCTAAAGTAATAATAAAAGAATTATTTGATTATTTTGCTTACTTTCCTCGGTAGCAATCACTATTATTTACGAACTTTTGACTTAATGATTTTTTTGCAAATATCTCACTTCGACACTTATCGACATTAAGATCTTTTACACTTTTCTTTATTCTAAACCGCGTGAATTACAAGTTATCATAAAAAGAGACTCGAAGTTATCATAAAAAGGACTCGAAAATAGAAACCGTTAATACTCCACTACCATCATTAACTACAGTTATTTCAATTAAACCAAAGTGATTACCTTAAATTTAATGTGTATTTGTTTTGTCCCACGATGCATAATATCCATTTACCTTGTATTCCAGCCCCTCAGGCATATAATCTAGCAGTTACTTCATTCTGAAACATAGAAAGTTTTTACAAGCCTTTACTCTGTTTTTCATATAATTAGTAGTGTAATCAATTAATGTGATTCAGGAAATAGATTTAAAAGACACTTATCTGATTGTAGAACAAATTATTCTCTTGACTATCCTCCGATCAAGGACGCCTATACCATTTTATCCCTCGCGGGCCTTTCTCAGGACATACGAGACTTCCACTTTCCGGGACGCCTCCCTCAGGGTGCTCAGAACTTCAGGGGTGAACCAGGTCGCTGCACGCCTCTCTCAGTGCGTTCTCCGGACGTGGATACCCACCCCAAACGCTCATCGCTCTCTGCCATCGCTCTAAAATAAAAGTGAATTAATAGTTGCACGATCCATCAATAAATAAATAAACAAATTAATAAAGATAGCACTGTTAGCTCTTAGCACTGTTAGACAGATTAATAAATCAACGGATTATCCGTTCCACTTTCAATATTATTGCGAATTAAATTTATGCCTTGATAATAAATCTCTTCACTTACCTCGCCAGACTTTTCTTCTTAAGGACCGTCGTCCCTGACTCTTCGCGTCACGACGGTCACGGAACCAGCCACCGGACTTTTCGGTCACCGTGATGTCCCGCACTGCCCGCACATCGCCTCCTCGCGCTTCGTCGCCGTCGCTCTTCTCACCGTCAGAGTACCCGACGCAGTGACCCTGGAAGAGAGAAATAAAAAAGCTATTATGAAATAAAAATACGATTATTTTATTATTATTATTAGATTCTATATTATTAGATTCTACTCACCTTCTTTTTTCCTCGCCTTGCATTCTTCTCGTAGATTTCTTGCATTTGGCAACCCGCGTTACACACCTGTCAAACGCACAAGGAGAACATAACCTCACCTGTCAAATGCACAAGGAGAACATAACCTCACCTGTAATTTCGATCCCCCGAGATTACATGTCGTCAGGCCGTCTGCACATCGCGCATTTATCGCTGAACCTGCGATATGAATTTCCTGACGTTGACTACCTCCAAGAAATAAAGTAAATTAATATTTTATACAACTTACCCCTTTCGCGACATTCGTGCGCAAATGCACAATGTTCTTCTTTCGGTGTGCAAATGCATCGTGCGCTTTTTTTTGTGTGCAACTTTTCCGTGTGAAAATGCACGGTGTCCTTTTTTCGGTGTGCAAATGCACGGTGCGTTTCTTCTCGTGTGCATCTTCTTCGTGTACAAATGAGCGGTGCGCATATTTTCGTGTGCAAACGAACGGTGCGCATCTTTCCGTGTGCAAACGAACGGTGCGCATCTTTTCGTGTACAAACGAACGGTGCGCATCTTTCCGTGTGCAAACGAACGGTGCGCATCTTTTCGTGTGCAAACGAACGGTGCGCATCTTTTCGTGTGCAAACGAACGGTGCGCATCTTTTCGTGCGCAAATGAACGGTGCGCATCTTTTCGTGCGCAAACGAACGGTGCGCATATTTTGCGTGTCCAAATGAACGGTGAGCATCTTTTCGTGTGCAAAAGACTGGTGCGCATATTTCCGTGCGCAATTGAACAGTGCGAAATGTTAAATAAAATACTTTTTGTGTGCAAAAGACATTTCACCAATAATTCCTGTGTCCAAAAGCACCGTGTCTAATTAAACCGTGCGCAAAATATCGTGTCTAATATCTCTGTGTCTTTCAGCACCGTGTCTATTTGAACGGTGTCCAAGTGCACCGCTCCCCCGCTGAGGACGTAATAGTTCAAAGATAGGAAACGCATTGAATTAAGCCAGCGAGATGACAACGGCCGCTGAGAACGTACTAGTTCAAAGATAGGAAACGCATTGAATAAACCCTGCGAAGTGGCAACGGCCGCTGAGGACGTACTAGTTCAAAGATAGGAAACGCATTGAACCAAGCCAGCGAGATGAGAATGGCCGCTGAGAACGTACTAGTACAAAGATAGGTAACGCATTGAACCAACCCAGCGAAATGACAAGGACTGCTGAGGACATACTAGTTCAAAGATAGGAAACGCATTGAACCAAGCCTGCGAAATGAAAACGGCCGCTGAGGACGTAATAGTTCAAAGATTGGAAACGCAATAAACTAAGCCAGCGAGATGACAACGGCCGCTGAGGACGTAATAGTTCAAAGATAGGAAACATATTGAACCAAACTTGCGAAATGAAAACGGCCGCTGAGAACGTAATAGTTCAAAAATAAAAAACGCATTGAACCAAGCCAGCGAGATGAGAACGGCCGCTGAGAACGTACTAGTACAAAGATAGGAAACGCATTGAACCAACCCAGCGAAATGACAAGGACTGCTGAGGACGTACTAGTTCAAAGATAGGAAACGCATTGAACCAAGCTTGCGAAATGAAAACGGCCGCTGAGGACGTAATAGTTCAAGGATAGGAAACGCAATGAACTAAGCCAGGGAGATGACAACGGCCGCTGAGGACGTAATAGTTCAAAGATAGGAAACGCATTGAACCAAGCTTGCGAAATGAAAACGGCCGCTGAGAACGTACTGGTTCAAAGATAGGAAACGCATTGAACCAAGCTTGCGAAATGAAAACGGCCGCTGAGGACGTAATAGTTCAAAGATAGGAAACACATTGAACCTAGCTTGCGAAATAAAAACGACCGCTGAGAACGTACTAGTTCAAAGATAGGAAACGCATTGAACCAAGCCAGCGAGATGACAACGGCCGCTGAGAACGTACTAGTTCAAAGATAGGAAACGCATTGTACCAAGCCAGCGAGATGACAACGGCCACTGAGGACGTAATAGTTCAGAGATAGGAAACGCATTGAACCAAGACAGCGAAATGACAACGGCCGCTGAGAACGTACTAGTTCAAAGATAGGAAACGCATTGAACCAAGCCAGCGAAATGACAACTGCCGCTGAGGACTTTATAGTTCAAAGATAGGAAACGCATTGAACAAAACTTGCGAAGTTGCAATGGCCGCTGAGGACGTATTAGTTCAAAGATAGGAAACGCATTGAACCAAGCAAGCGAGATGACAAAGGCCGCTGAGGACGTACTAGTTCAAAGATAGGAAACGCATTGAACCAAGCCAGCGAGATGACAACGGCCGCTGAGAACGTACTAGTTCAAAAATAGGAAACGCATTGAACCAAGCCAGAGAGATAACAACGGCCGCTGAGAACGTACTAGTTCAAAGATAAAAAACGCATTGAACCAAGCTTGCGAAATGAAAACGGTCGCTGAGGACGTAATAGTTCAAAGATAGTAAACGGATTGAACCAAGCTTGCGAAATGAAAACGGCCGCTGAAGACGTAATAGTTCAAAGATAAGAAAAGCAATGAACCAAACCAGCGAGATGAGAACGGCCGCAGAGAACGTACTAGCATTACGCCCATGAAAGATAAGAAAAGCAATGAACCAAACCAGCGAGATGAGAACGGCCGCAGAGAACGTACTAGTTCAAAGATAGGAAACGTATTGAACCAACCCAGCGAAATGAAAACGGCCGCTGAGGACGTAATAGTTCAAAGATAGGAAACGCATTGAACCAAGCTTGCGAAATGAAAACGGCCGCTGAGAACGTAATAGTTCAAAGATAGAAAACGCATTGAACCAAGCTTGCGAAATGAAAACGGCCGCTGAGAACGTAATAGTTCAAAGATAGGAAACGCATTGAACCAAGCTTGCGAAATGAAAACGGCCGCAGTGAACGTACTAGTTCAAAGATAGGAAACGCATTGAACCAACCCTGCGAGATGACAACAACTGCTGAGGACGTACTAGTTCACAGATAGGAAACGCATTGAACCAAGCCAGCGAGATGACAACGGCCGCTGAGAACGTACTAGTTCAAAGATAGGAAACGCATTGAACCAAGCTTGCGAAATGAAAACGGCCGCTGAGGACGTAATAGATCAAAGATAGGAAACGCATTGAACCAAGCCAGCGAGATGACAACGACCGCTGAGGACGTAATAGTTCAAAGATAGGAAAAGCATTGAACCAAGCTTGCGAAATGAAAGCGGCCGCTGACAACGTATTAGTTCAAAGATAGGAAACGCATTGAACCAAGCTTGCGAAATGAAAACGGCCGCAGTGAACGTACTAGTTCAAAGATAGGAAACGCATTGAACCAAGCCAGCGAGATAAGAACGGCCGCTGAGAACGTACTAGTACAAAGATAGGAAACGCATTGAACCAACCCAGCGAAATGACAAGGACTGCTGAGGACGTACTAGTTCAAAGATAGGAAAGGCATTGAAACAAACGTGCGAAATGAAAACGGCCGCTGAAGACGTAATAGTTCAGAGATAGGAAACGCAATGAACCAAGCCAGCGAGATGACAACGGCCGCTGAGGATGTACTAGTTCAAAGATAGGAAACGCATTGAACCAAGCCAGCGAGATGAGAACGGCCGCTGAGAACGTACTAGTACAAAGATAGGAAACGCATTGAACCAACCCAGCGAAATGACAAGGACTGCTGAGGACGTACTAGTTCAAAGATAGAAAACGCATTGAATTAAGCCAGCGAGATGAGAACGGCCGCTGAGAACATACTAGTACAAAGATAGAAAACGCATTGAACCAACCCAGCGAAATGACAAGGACTGCGCAGGACGTACTAGTTCAAAGATAGGAAACGCATTGAACCAAGCTTGCGAAGTGAAAACGGCCGCTGAGGACGTAATAGTTCAAAGATAGGAAACGCATTGAATTAAGCCAGCGAAATGACAACGGCCGCTGAGAACGTACTAGTTCAAAGATAGGAAACGCATTGAACCAAGCCAGAGAGATAACAACGGCCGCTGAGAACGTACTAGTTCAAAGATAAAAAACGCATTGAACCAAGCTTGCGAAATGAAAACGGCCGCTGACAACGTAATAGTTCAAAGATAGGAAACGCATTGAACCAAGCTTGCGAAATGAAAACGGCCGCAGTGAACGTACTAGATCAAAGATAGGAAACGCATTGAACCAAGCCAGCGAGATAAGAACGGCCGCTGAGAACGTACTAGTACAAAGATAGGAAACGCATTGAACCAACCCAGCGAAATGACAAGGACTGCTGAGGACGTACTAGTTCAAAGATAGGAAACGCATTGAATTAAGCCAGCGAGATGACAACGGCCGCTGAGAACGTACTAATTCAAAGATAGGAAACACATTGAAACAAGCCTGCGAGATGACAACGGCCGCTGAGGACGTAATAGTTCAACGATAGGAAACATATTGAACCAAGCTTGCGAAATGAAAACGGCCGCTGAGGATGTAATAGTTCAAAGATAGGAAACGCATTGAATTAAGCAAGCGAAATGACAACGGCCGCTGAGAACGTACTAGTTCAAAGATAGGAAACGCAATGAACCAAGCCTGCGAGATGACAACAACTGCTCAAGACGTACTAGTTCAACGATAGGAAACGCATTGAATAAAGTTTGCGAAGTGGCTACAACCGCTGAGGACGTACTAGTTCAAAGATAGGAAACGCATTGAACAAAGCCAGAGAGATAACAACTGCCGCTGAGAACGTACTAGTTCAAAGATAAAAAACGCATTGAACCAAGCTTGCGAAATGAAAACGGCCGCTGAGGACGTAATAGAACAAAGATAGGAAACGCATTGTACCAAGCCTGCGAGATGAGAACGGCCGCTGAGGACGAACTAGTTCAAAGATAGGAAACGCATTGAACCAAGCTTGCGAAGTGAAAACGGCCGCTGAGGACGTAATAGTTCAAAGATAGGAAACGCATTGAATTAAGCCAGCTAAATGACAACGGCCGCTGAGAACGTACTAGTTCAAAGATAAAAAACGCATTGAACCAAGCCTGCGAGATGACAACGGCCGCTGAGGACGTACAAGTTCAAAGATAGGAAACGCATTGAATAAAGCCTGCGAAGTGGCAACGGCCGCTGAGGACGTACTAGTTCAAAGATAGGAAACGCATTGAAATAAGCCAGCGAGATGACAACGGCCGCTGAGAACGTACTAGTTCAAAGATAGGAAACGCATTGAACCAAGCCTGCGAGATGACAACAACTGCTGAGGACGTACTAGTTCAAAAATAGGAAACGCATTGAATAAAGCCTGCGAAGTGGCAACGGCCGCTGAGGACGAAATAGTTCAAAGATAGGAAACGCAATGTATTAAGCCAGCGAGATGACAACGGCCGCTGAGGACGTACTAGTTCAAAGATAGGAAACGCATTGAACCAAGCCTGCGAGATGACAACGGCCGCTGAGGACGTAATAGTTCAACGATAGGAAACGCATTGAATAAAGCCTGCGAAGTGGCAACGGCCGCTGAGGACGTACTAGTTCAAAGATAGGAAACGCATTGAACCAAGCCAGAGAGATAACAACGGCCGCTGAGAACGTACTAGTTCAAAGATAAAAAACGCATTGAACCAAGTTTGCGAAATGAAAACGGCCGCTGAGAACGTAATAGTTCAAAGATAGGAAACGCATTGAACCAAGCTTGCGAAATGAAAACGGCCGCAGTGAACGTACTAGTTCAAAGATAGAAAACGCATTGAACCAAGCCAGCGAGATAAAAACGGCCGCTGAGAACGTACTAGTACAAAAATAGGAAACGCATTGAACCATCTTAGCGAAATGACAAGGACTGCTGAGGACGTACAAGTTCAAAGATAGGAAACGCATTGAATTAAGCTAGCGAGATGACAACGGCCGCTGAGAACGTACTAATTCAAAGATAGGAAACGCATTGAACCAAGCTTGCGAGTTGACAACAACTGCTGAGGACGTACTAGTTCAAAGATAGGAAACGCATTGAATAAAGCCTGCGAAGTGGCAACGGCCACTGAGGACGAAATAGTTCAAAGATAGGAAACGCAATGTATCAAGCCAGCGAGATGACAACGGCCGCTGAGGACGTACTAGTTCAAAGATAGGAAACGCATTGAACCAAGCCTGCGAGATGACAACGGCCGCTGAGGACGTAATAGTTCAACGATAGGAAACATATTGAACCAAGTTTGCGAAATGAAAACGGCCGCTGAGGACGTAATAGTTCAAAGATAGGAAACGCATTGAATTAAGCCAGCGAAATGACAACGGCCGCTGAGAACGTACTAGTTCAAAGATAGGAAACGCATTGAACCAAGCCAGAGCGATAACAACGGCCGCTGAGAACGTACTAGTTCAAAGATGTGGAAAACGCATTGAACCAAACTCCAGCGAAATGACAAGGACTGCTCAGGACGTACTAGTTCAAAGATAGGAAACGCATTGAACCAAGCTTGCGTATGAAAACGGCCGCTGAGGACGTAATAGTTCAAAGATAGGAAACGCATTGAATTAAGCCAGCGAAATGACAACAACTGCTGAGGACGTACTAGTTCAAAGATAGGAAACGCATTGAATTAAGCCAGCGAGATGAGAACGGCCGCTGAGAACATACTAGTACAAAGATAGAAAACGCATTGAACCAACCCAGCGAAATGACAAGGACTGCTCAGGACGTACTAGTTCAAAGATAGGAAACGCATTGAACCAAGCTTGCGAAGTGAAAACGGCCGCTGAGGACGTAATAGTTCAAAGATAGGAAACGCATTGAATTAAGCCAGCGAAATGACAACGGCCGCTGAGAACGTACTAGTTCAAAGATAGGAAACGCATTGAATTAAGCCAGCGAAATGACAACGGCCGCTGAGAACGTACTAGTTCAAAGATAGGAAACACATTGAAACAAGCCAGCGAGATGACAACGACCGCTGAGGACGTAATAGTTCAAAGATAGGAAAAGCATTGAACCAAGCTTGCGAAATGAAAGCGGCCGCTGACAACGTATTAGTTCAAAGATAGGAAACGCATTGAACCAAGCTTGCGAAATGAAAACGGCCGCAGTGAACGTACTAGTTCAAAGATAGGAAACGCATTGAACCAAGCCAGCGAGATAAGAACGGCCGCTGAGAACGTACTAGTACAAAGATAGGAAACGCATTGAACCAACCCAGCGAAATGACAAGGACTGCTGAGGACGTACTAGTTCAAAGATAGGAAAGGCATTGAAACAAACGTGCGAAATGAAAACGGCCGCTGAAGACGTAATAGTTCAGAGATAGGAAACGCAATGAACCAAGCCAGCGAGATGACAACGGCCGCTGAGGATGTACTAGTTCAAAGATAGGAAACGCATTGAACCAAGCCAGCGAGATGAGAACGGCCGCTGAGAACGTACTAGTACAAAGATAGGAAACGCATTGAACCAACCCAGCGAAATGACAAGGACTGCTGAGGACGTACTAGTTCAAAGATAGAAAACGCATTGAATTAAGCCAGCGAGATGAGAACGGCCGCTGAGAACATACTAGTACAAAGATAGAAAACGCATTGAACCAACCCAGCGAAATGACAAGGACTGCTCAGGACGTACTAGTTCAAAGATAGGAAACGCATTGAACCAAGCTTGCGAAGTGAAAACGGCCGCTGAGGACGTAATAGTTCAAAGATAGGAAACGCATTGAATTAAGCCAGCGAAATGACAACGGCCGCTGAGAACGTACTAGTTCAAAGATAGGAAACGCATTGAACCAAGCCAGAGAGATAACAACGGACGCTGAGAACGTACTAGTTCAAAGATAAAAAACGCATTGAACCAAGCTTGCGAAATGAAAACGGCCGCTGACAACGTAATAGTTCAAAGATAGGAAACGCATTGAACCAAGCTTGCGAAATGAAAACGGCCGCAGTGAACGTACTAGATCAAAGATAGGAAACGCATTGAACCAAGCCAGCGAGATAAGAACGGCCGCTGAGAACGTACTAGTACAAAGATAGGAAACGCATTGAACCAACCCAGCGAAATGACAAGGACTGCTGAGGACGTACTAGTTCAAAGATAGGAAACGCATTGAATTAAGCCAGCGAGATGACAACGGCCGTTGAGGACGTACTAGTTCAAAGATAGGAAACGCATTGAACCAAGCTTGCGAAATGAAAACGGCCGCTGAGAACGTA
>CAKMUF010000273.1:0-7500 GCA_928718305.1 Tetramorium bicarinatum | reverse complement strand
GACAAATTTAAGGAAATTCCGAGAAATTTAAAGAAACACCAAAAATTTTAAAAAATTCTAAGAAATAAAGAAATTCCAAGAAATTTAAAGAAATTCCAAGAAATTGCGAAAAATTACGTAAAATTGTGAGAAATTGAAAAAAATTGCGAGAAATTGAGAGAAGTTCTGAGAAATTTAAAAAGATTGCGAAAATTGTTAAGAGACTGCAAAAACTGTTAAGAGATTGCGAAAAATTCATTTAAATCCCAAATCTAAAAGAAGTCAGCATGCAGAGGACTGGGAGAGCACGAAAAATTCATTTGAATCGCAAATCTAAAAGAAGTCAGCATGCAGAGGACTGGGAGAGCACGAAAAATTCATTTGAATCGCAAATCTAAAAAAAATCAGCATGCAGAGGACTGGGAGAGCACGAAAAATTTATTTGAATCGCAAATCTAAAAGAAGCCAGCATTTACATTGATCCATTGATACTTGAGACTCGCCGCTCTTTTCGTCGACTGTTTCTATTCACTAATAATTTATGAAAATTATTTTATTGAGTAATTTAATTTTTTTATTATCATTGCAAATTTAAATTAAAACCGTTGTCATATTTTGTTCACGATTTTCTTTGTTACACTCGCATCCGGATTCTTTGTTTAAAATATGTTATTTATTAATAGATCTTGATTTTCTTTTTATAATACAATTTTATTTAAATTTAACATAATATTCTGCTAAAAATTAATTAAGCAGAACGATTGATTTTTCGGCAATCGCTGAAAGATTCCGTCGATACGATTTGCGTACAATTTTTACATTGGTCATTAATACGTGAGACTCGCCGCTTTTTTCGTCGACAGTTTTTATTATCTAATAAATTATAAAAATTATTTTATTGTAAAATTCAATTCTTTTATTATCATAGAGAATTTAAATTAAAACCGTTTTCATATTGTTTTCAAGATTTTCTTTGTTACACTCGCATCCGGTTTCTTTGTTTAAAATATGATATTAATAATAGTTCTTGAATTTTCGTTTTATAATACAATATTATTTAAATTTAACATAATATTCTGCTAAAAATTAAGCAGAACGATTGATTTTTTGGCAATCGCTGAAAGATTCCGTCGATTCGATATTTGCGTGCAGTTTTTACATTGGGCCTTGATACGTGAGACTCGCTGTTCTTTTCGTCGAACGTTTCCATTATCTAATAATTTATAAAAATTATTTTATTGTAAAATTCAATTCTTTTATTATTATTGAGAATTTAAATTAAAACCGTTTTCATATTGATTTCAAGATTTTCTTTGTTACACTCGCATCCGGTTTCTTTGTTTAAAATACGTTATTTATTAATAATTCTCGAATTTCGTGTTATAATATAATTTTATTTAAATTACACGTAATATTCTTTTAAAAATTAAGAAGAGCGATAGATTTTTCGGCAATCGTTGAAAGATTCCGTCGATTCGATATTTGCGTGCAGTTTTTACATTGGGCCTTGATACGTAAGATTCGCTGTTCTTTTCGTCGACAGTTTCTATTATCTAATAATTTATAAAAATTATTTTATTGTGAAATTCAATTCTTTCATTATCATTGAGAATTTAAATTAAAACCGTTGTCAAATTTTGTTCACGATTTTCTTTGATACACTCGCATCCGGTTTCTCTGTTTTAAACATGTTATTTATTAATAGTTCTCGAATTTTGTTTTATAATACAATTTTATTTAAATTTAACATAATATTCGGCTAAAAATTAAGAAGAAAAATTGATTTGTCGGCAAACGCTGAAAGATTCCGCCGATTCGATATTTGCGTGCAGTTTTTACATTGGGCCTTGATACGTGAGTCTCGCTGTTCTTTTCGTCGAACGTATCTAATAATTTATAAAAATTATTTTATTGTTAAATTCAATTCTTTTATTATCATTGCGAATTTAAATTAAAACCGTTGTCATATTGTTTTCACGATTTTTTTTGTTACACTCGCATTCGGTTTCTTTGTTTGAAATACGTTATTTATTAATAATTTTTCGAATTTCGTTTCACTATACAATTTTATTTAAATTTAACATAATATATTTTTAAAAATTAAGCAGAACGATTGATTTTTCGGTAATCTCTGAAAGATTTCGCCGAAACGATATGCGTGCAGTTTCTACATTGGTCCTTGATACGTGAGACTCGCTGTTCTTTTCGTCGACAGTTTCTATTATCTAATAATTTATAAAAATTATTTTATTGTGAAATTCAATTCTTTTATTATCGTTGCGAATTTAAATTAAAACCGTTGTCATATTTTGTTCACAATTTTCTTTGTTACACACGCATCCGGTTTCTTTGTTTAAAATATGTTATTCATTATTAGATCTTGAATTTCTTTTTATAATACAATTTTATTTAAATTTAACATAATATTCTGCAAAAAATTAAGCAGATCAATTGATTTTTCGGCAATCGCTGAGAGATTCAGTCGAAAAGATACGTTAGTAATTTTGACATTGTTCATTGATACGTGAAACTCGCCGCTTTTTTCGTCGACAGTTTCTATTATTTAATAATTTGTAAAAATTATTTTATTGTGAAATTCAATACTTGTAAAAAATTTATTATTTAAATTTTTTTATAAGATCAATATGATTTTTAGATTATTTGTATTTTTGAGTTTATAATCCTTTTAATAAAATAGGTATTAAAATTTATGAAGTAGATAAGTTTTGAATTGAATTTATATTTAAAGATATAATTAATAATTTTATTAAAATTATTAATATAATTATTAAATTTAAAATTTTTATATTTATTCAAATTTTTTTTTGAATATTTATTTTATTATTTTTATTTTTATATTTAAATAGTTTATATATAAAACATAATATTGAAGATATTAAAAAAATTTTTTATTTTTAAATAAATAAATATATTATATTATATTATTTTTATAATCAAAATATAATGTTTTTTTTAAACTATATTTATTTTATATATTGTTATATTTTGTATATTTTTGAAATAAAATGAATTTTAATCATATATAATGAATTAGAAGTTCATTTTAATTTATTTCTTTATATATATATATATATACAGGGTGTCCCAGAATTGTGGAACAAATTTTCGTGAGCAGGTAGAGCGGACGAAACTGAATCGAAAAGTCCTTTACTATTTTGCAATTTTCGCAATAGTTAACAAGATATTAATGATTAAAAATCACCGTATTAGCCCGGCCCTCCGCCGAATATAAGCGCGCAGCGCGAGACGACCGCCCAGCGTTGCTAGGCACTCGAGGAATTGTTTACTACACGCGGCAATGCCTACGAGCGGCGGTTTTGAGCTGCGTCCCCCTGTCCCCCTGTTTTTTGCCATTTGTAGAAAACAACTCCTCCTTGGAACAATAACGCTGGGCGGTCGTATCTCGCCGCGAGCTTATATTCGGCGGAGGGCCGGGCTAGTACGGTGATTTTTAATCATAAATATTTCGTTAACTATTGGGAAAATTACAAAATGGTAAAGAACTTTTCGACTCAGTTTCGTCCGCTCTATCTGCTCAAGAAAATGTGTTCCGCAATTCTGGGACACCCTGTATATATTATGATAAATTATTATTTTACAAATAATTGTATGAATTTTAATTGATTGGCTCTCTTAGATTAAATATTTAATCAAAAATTTAAGTCGAAATTAAATTGTAAAATTACTTTAAGAGTTATTTTTTATAATGAAGTTAGAATAAATTAAATATTACTTAAAAATTATTAAGTTAATATAATAATATAATATTATTAATTTAACTAGAATAATAGTTCAATTTAATTATTAACAATAATTTACCTCTTTTTGGTTTTAGTTAATATAAGATTTATATATTAATATAATTTTTAAATGCAATTTAAATGTTATTAACTAAAATCCTTTGTTTTTAAATTTTTCAATCTATTGATTGTTCGGTATATTCAGTATAGAGGCCATAAATTAAAATAATTAAAAATATTAAGGTTGTTATAATAGAATAAAAATTAAAATTTAATATAGATTGAATAATAGGTAATAATAATGTGATTTCTACATCAAAAATTAGGAAAATTAATCTAATTAAAAAAAAAAGAATTCTAAAAGGTGGGCGATTGTTTGATATAGGATCAAATCCACATTCAAAAGGTGATGATTTTTCTCGATCTTGGTATGATTTTTTAGATATAATAAAATTTATTGTTATTAAAATAAAAAAAATTATTATAATAATAAATAAATATATTATAATATGAATTATTTATATTAATATTTTTAAATTTTTTAATTGGAAATTAAATGTAATAATTTTTATACTATATAAATTATTATTTATTTTATATTTTTAAAATCTTCATCAATAAATTGAAATATATAAAAAAAGTCATACTACATCTACAAAATGTCAATATCATGCAGCTGCCTCAAATCCAAAGTGATGATTTGAAGAGAAATGTGTATAATTTATACGGATAAAACAAAAAATAATAAATAATGTACCAATGATTACATGAAGTCCATGAAATCCTGTTGCAATAAAAAAAGTTGATCCATAAACAGAATCAGAAATAGTGAAAGGAGCTTCAATATATTCGATTAATTGAAGTAAGGTGAAATAAATTCCAAGAATAATTGTTAAAATAATTCTTTTTTTTCTTTCTTGGAGATTTATATTAAGTATAGCATGATGAGATCAAGTTATAGTTAATCCTGAAGAAATTAAAATAATAGTATTTATTAAAGGAATATCAAATGGATCAAATGATTTAATTCCACAAGGTGGTCATAATTGTCCAATTTCTATTCTAGGGGATAAGGAAGAGTGGAAATATGCTCAAAAAAAAGAAAAAAAAATAATACTTCAGAAATAATAAATAAAATTATTCCTATTCGTATTCCATTATGAACATATAAAGTATGATGTCCTTGTATAGTAGCTTCACGAGTTACATCTCGTCATCATTGATAGGCACAAAGAAATGTAGGAGGGATAGTTAAAATTATAAAGTAGTTTAATCTATGAAATCATCTTACAGTAGCAATTAAATTATTAAATAATCTAAATGAGATAATAATAGGTCAAGGTCTTACAGTTACTAAATGGAATAGGTGGTTTTGATTAGTCATATTTTTATAGTAATTAAATTTCTCTTCTATATAAAGTAGAAAGAATTGAAAATACATAAGCTTGAATTAATGATACAGAGATTTCTAAGATATATAATAAAATTTGAGAGAAAATTATTATAAATATAATAATTATATTATTAATTTTTTCACCAGAAGATCCTAAAAGAGATAGTAATAAGTGTCCTGCAATTATATTTGCAGTTAATCGAATAGCTAATGTAAATGGACGAATAACGAATGAGTCTAATAGATTCAATAATTACTATAAATGGTATAAGTACGAACGGAGTTCCTTGAGGAGTAAGATGTGAAAAAAAATCTGTGAAAAAATTATAAATTCTGTATATTATTATTCTTAATCAGAAGGTTAATGATAAAGATAAACAAAATCTTATATGACTTGATGATGTGAAAATATAAGGAAATGATCCTAAAAAATTATTAAAAAAAATAAATAATAATATTCTAATGAATAAGATTAAATTAGAAAAAGAATAATTAATTAAGATTTTAAATTCTGTAAATAAATAGTTAATTATAAATTTTCATATAAAAATTGATCGTGATGGAATTGATCAGAATTGGTATGGAACAATAATTATAATTAATAATGTTCTTAATCAATTTAATGATAATAATGTTGATGTAGATGGATCAAAGATTGAGAATAAATTTATTATCATATTCATTTTCAATTATGTAAATTGTGAATAGGTTTTATAAAAGTTAATGATAATTGAGGGATATTTAAAAAATATAAAAAGGAAATAGTTATTAGTAAACAAAAAATAAAAAAGATCATTATTATAAATCAAATTATAGGTATTATTTGTGGTATTAAAGAGTATTATTTGAATTAATAATAATTTTAAATTGACAATTTAATGTTATTGATTTAACTAAATCTTTATTATTTTCATTAAAAATAGAAATTTATCTATTATAATTTGATTTAAAAAATCAATACTTTTTATCAGTCATTTAATGATATTAATTAATTATTATTAATAAAAAATATTAATCAATTTTTGAAGTTTTTAAAATTTGTAGATTCAATTACAATAGGTATAAATCTATGATTGATTCCACAGATTTCTGAACATTGCCCAAAAAATATTCCTGAACGATTTATTATTAGTATAGTTTGATTTAATCGTCCAGGAGTGGAGTCTATTTTAATTCCTAGAGAAGGTACTGTTCATGCGTGAATTACGTTTATTGAAGTTGTTAAAATTCGAATAGGATATTTAAATGGTAAAATACATCGATTATCTACGTCAAGTAATCGGAATTCATTATTTATTAATTGATTAGTTGGAATTATAAAAGAGTCAAATTCAATATTTGAAAAATCTGAATATTCATATCTTCAGTATCATTGGTGTCCAATAGTTTTAATTGATAGTTTGTTATTATGAATTTCATCTGTAAGATATAAAATTTTTAATGAGGGAATTGCAATAAAAATAAGAATAAATATAGGAATAATAGTTCAAATTAACTCAATTGAATGTCCTTGAAGAAGAAAACGATTAATAAGAGTGTTATTTATTATTATAATTATGATAAAAAAAATTATTATTGTAATAAAAATTAAAATTACTATAGTAAAATCATGGAAAAAAATTATTATATCGTAGGTTGGAGAATTAGAGTCTTGTAGGGTTAATAATCAAGTATTAATATTTAATAAAAGATTATAATCCTTATTGAAGGAGGTTTAAATCCTTTGCACTTATTCTGCCATATTAAAAAATTGAAGGGATTTCATTATATCTATGATTTATAGGAGGATATGAATTTAATCATTCTATAGATGAGTTTAAAAAAAATATATTAATAATTTTTCGTTTTGAAGCTAAGGCTTCTCAAATAATAAATATTAGTAAGGTTAATCTGATAATAGAAAGAATTGATCCAAAGGAAGAAATAATATTTCATGCTAAAAATGAATCTGGGTAATCTGAATATCGTCGTGGTATTCCTCTTAAACCTAAAAAATGTTGGGGAAAAATGTTATATTTACTCCAATAAATATTGATATGAATTGAATGTTAAGATAGTAGTTATTTAATCTAAATCCAGTAATTAAAGGAAATCAATGAATAAATCTTGTGATAATTGCAAATACTGCTCCTATTGATAATACATAATGAAAATGAGCTACTACATAATAAGTATCATGAAGAATAATATCAATTGATGAATTAGCTAGTATAATTCCAGTTAAACCTCCCAAAGTAAATAAAAATAAAAATCCTATAGTTCATCATAAGCATGGATTATAATTAATTTTTATTCCATGAAGAGTTGAAATTCATCTAAAAATTTTAATTCCCGTAGGAATGGCAATAATTATTGTAGCTGAAGTAA
>CAKMUF010000272.1:0-14536 GCA_928718305.1 Tetramorium bicarinatum | reverse complement strand
AGATGCTGAAAGAGGGCATAATCGAGCCTTCCAACAGTGGATGGAGCTCACCGATACTTGTACGAAAGAAAGACGGAAATTACCGCTTTTGCGTCGACTTCCGCAAGTTGAACGCCGCATCCGACAAGGACGCATATCCGTTACCACACATCATGGCCACCCTAGATAAACTCCGGGGGGCACGGTATCTGTCAACACTCGACCTAAAGAGCGGATACTGGCAAGTACCACTGGCCTCGTCCAGCCGACCGGCCACCGCATTCACGGTACCAGGAAGGGGGCTGTACCAGTTCACCGTCATGCCTTTCGAGCTACAGTCAGCACCGGCAACGTTCCAGAGATTATTAGACTCCGTACTAGGGCCAGAATTAGAACCAAATGTACTGGTGTACCTCGACGACATCGTCGTTGCCAGTCGTATTCTAGAGGAGCACCTTCGAGGTGTTCCGCCGCCTACGGACCGCCCGGTTACGACTAAACCCGGAAAAGTGCCACTTCTGCCGACCGAGCCTTCGCTACCTGGGGCACATTATTGACAAAGACGGGATACGCACCGACCCGGAAAAAGTAAGCGCCATCACGGACTGGCCGGAACCCACGACGATGCGCAAAGTGCGACAATTTCTAGGAATGGCCTCGTGGTACAGACGCTTCATCCCGAACTTTTCCGCCATGGCAGCACCTCTGATCGAGCTGACGAAAAAAAAACGTACGCTGGAGATGGGGGGAACTGGAAAGAGACGCATTCGAGAGCCTTAAGATAGCCTTAACATCGGCTCCTGTGCTGGCATGCCCAAATTTCGAAAAGCCGTTCGTGTTACAAACAGACGCTAGCCAAGAAGGCTTGGGGGCAGTACTGACACAAGACCTGGGGCAGGGCGAGCGAGTAATTGCATATGCCAGCAGAACCATGGAAAAAGCCGAGAAGAATTATAGTGCCACCGAGCTGGAATGCCTCGCGGTGGTATGGGGAATCCGCCGGATGAGAGGGTACCTGGAAGGGTATCATTTCACGGTCGTCACAGACCACCAAGCACTGAAATGGCTACACCAACTAGAAGCACCCTCGGGACGACTGGGATGGTGGATGTTCGAGCTGCAACAGTTCGACTTCGATATCCAGTACCGACGGGACAAACAGAATCAGGTCGCGGACGCCTTATCACGAGGAATACCCGTCAACGTCATATCCACGGAACAATGGTATGAACGAATCAAAGAGCAAGTCAAGGCACGCCCAGAAACGATGACAGACTATACTATAAAAGAGGACCGGCTGTACCGACACCTGCTACACGATCTCGAATTTCGCGACACTTCGGCGGAGGACCAGTGGAAGGAATGCGTTCCCCGGGAAGGAGTCCTGCGACGATTACACGACGCCCCGGCATCCGGCCATCTGGGAGTGGCCAAGACCATCGCACGGGTTGCACGGCTATACTATTGGCCCGGTATGTTCCGGGACATTACCCGCTATGTGCGGCGATGCCTGAGCTGCATGGCACACAAGGTCCAGCAACAACGGCCGGCAGGGCGGATGCACGCAGCACCAGCTAATGCCCCCTGGCAACAGGTTTCGATCGACCTCGTCGGGCCGCTACCGCGATCCAGCAAGGGCCATACGTGGTTACTCACTGCCCAAGACAAATTTAGTAAGTGGGTCGAATTAATACCACTCCGCCAAGCGACCGCAACGAACGTGGCAAAAGAATTTGTAAAACGGATCATATATCGGCATGGATGCCCCCGACAACTAATATCCGATAACAGCACGCAATTTACATCACGCCAGTTCCGACAACTACTGGCGGAATTCGGGTTAGAGCACCGAACAACACCAACCTACACACCACAGTGCAACCCGGTAGAACGGGCTAATCGCACTATAAAGACCATGGTGGCGCAATATGTCGGGGAGCGACATAAGAGCTGGGACGAACAGATTGACGCCTTGCAGTTCGCAATAAACACGGCCTACCACGAATCCACGGGATACACTCCCGCCTTTTTGGTCCACGGACGAGAACTGGCCAGACACGACCCGGAAGACCGACGGCACGGGGATGACACCACCTCCCCGGAAACACGCCGACAACGACTCGAAGAGGCCTTCGAGGTAGCGCGGATACACCTGGCCCGCGCATACCAGAAACAAGAACATCATTACAACCTGCGGCGACGCGAATGGCAACCGAAGTTAGGGGAGAAGGTCTGGAAAAGGGACCGACCCCTTTCCAGCAAGGACGATGCGTTCAACTCCAAATTGGCACCAAGATACGCCGGCCCCATGACCATACGGAACATCGTCTCACCTGTTATAGTCGATTTGAAAGACGAACAAGAAAAATGGCATCGCCACGTGCACATCCGCGACTTAAAAGCAGATACCGCGAACGAAAGCAAAAGCGAAGACCCGACGCCGGGCGAATGAACGGCGATCCGAACATCACGGACACCCGGTGGATGGCGGCCGACCCCCACCGTGAACAGCCACCCCACCGCGGTGCTACCCCACTACCGGGCACCCCCCACTACGCCGAGCGCATCAGGGGGTATATAAAGCGCCACGCGAAACGGAGCAAGCAATAAGCGATGAACTCCCGAAAGGAAGCAATCGAGGCCCTCTTCGGAGAGATATCCAGTTCGGAGAGCGACGACGGTGATAAGTGTTGGAAGCGGCGACCACCAGCCGCACCGAGCCCGACGCTCACGCGAAGTACGGTACCCCGCAGGGGTACCGTCATCCAGCGGTCCGACGCGGACCAGAGACGGCGGGCAATATGGCTCGCTACACCGCCACCGCTGCCGCCACGGAACCGACGACGGTCGGGAGAGAGGGTCGCACCGCCGCGACCACGGGCTAACGCGCCCCCGATCGGCCGGGACCCGCGCCATCAAGAACCGAGGCACGACCCGCTAGGGCGGCACCGCACCCCGGCCCCTCGGACCACGCCGACTGCGCGCGTCACGCCGATTGCGCGCGTCACGCCGACGGCACGAGCAGTGCCACCGACCACCCAACCCGGCCCGGCCGCCGGGCAACACGAAGGGCCACCAGCGCTGGCAGCTATAAGCCACGCCCAATCACCGGGCCGCCAAAACCTACAGACCGCCAGACCGGGTCTGACCACCGGAAGACCACCGGCGGCTGCAGCGCATGCCCGAACACCAGGCCACCAGCACGTGCCAACCACCGGACCTGATCCGAGGACCGGAGGGCACAAAGCACCGGGGGGACCGTCGGCCCGACCAGCGATGACGGACACCCAGCCCGCACCACTACCGCGGAACGCCCCCCCAACCGGCCCGCCGAACACACCGCCGGTGAAAGTGCGGCTGGGCGACGGAACCATGGTGGAGGTTCCGTTTCATGCCGCCTGCTTGGGCCGGAAGTACCGGGCCGTCTCCGCAACCGGGAAATGGGTCATCCGGTTCGACAAGCGGGGGCGGCCGCGAGCCGTGAGACGGCTCCCGCCGCGCGCCGCCCCTAACGAGGGGGGGTGATGTGACGACACGTAAAGTGTCGTCACTAAATCCCCTGGGCCGACCATCCGCCCAACACGGGGACACGGCGTGCGCGAGACCCACGAGGAAACGCGATCCCACCACGAACCAACGCGTGGAAGGGGCCGCCGAGCCGGTATATAAGCCGGCTCGCACGGAGAGCCGACACCAGTTCCTGACCCGACATCCTTTCCGATACCGGCCTTAGGGACACCCGAGGACTCCTAGCAGATCCTACACCAGCTCCAGATATCCGTAGTCGACGGAGACGGTTACGCCCTCTTCGCAGCCCGGGACGCCCGGCATTCGACTTGCAACCGCCGGCCTGTCCGGTCCGAACACGCGACCGCGAATCACACCCCGCGAGAAACACGCGCTCCGCACACCGCTCCGGGACCGGTTAGCAAACTCACTCGCCGCGTTCCCGAACCCTGAGTTCCGACGAGCCCATCCACGGCAACGCAGGAACGTACCGTTACAGTGGAAATCTTTAAGTCGATAAATCAAACGTCTGATATACCTTACTTTTGGGAAATGAGGTGCTAACAATTGCATTGGAACGAACATCGCTTTACAAAGATTCAGATCAATATAACAGCTATTCGAATGGCCTAATTTATCATTCGAAGTTTTCACAGTACATTCGAAAACTTTTTGTAATTGTTTCGATACATTCTTCACACTACATGTATTTATAATTTTCAAAAGTTTTTGATATCGATCAATTAAGAGGATTAATTTTACATAAACTATTGCACAACCATGCACTTTTTGCTCGTGCTTGTATCAAAGATAATATATTAACAACTTGCCTTTTTACATTCATTTTGCAAGATTCAGTTATATTCACTTCAGGCAAGGCTATATCATAACATATAGAAACGTTCTCAATACGTGTTTTATCCTTTATGAAAGGCTTAGTTATACTGGATTTAGATGAAATAACGTTGGCGTATGTAGTGTCAAAAAAGTAATTTTCAGACGAAGCTGTATGTCTAGATGTACCACACAACGCACGTAGTTTATCGTCAAATATAGAACATTCTTCAGCAAGAGTCGAACATACTTCTGATTTCTTTTTAAGCTCAGATAACGTTTTCTATATTTTACTAATATAATTGTCTCTGATATTCATGTACCAACGTACTATTTTTTCAGCTTCTAATCGCTTTTCAATATAACTTTTATTGCTGTCTGCAATATTAAGTTTTCGTAAAATATTTTCAACAAATATTACCGAATTACCGTGAACCTTTGAAAGTCTTTTGACCGAACCGACTTTACTTTTTGGTAATATTTTTAGCAATATTTGTAACAATATTATTTTTCTTTTCAAGTATACAGTTAGTACTTCTTTTCTGATAATATCGCTCATTATATACCCACTTACGATCAGAAGATACTTCTTTTTGTCTCTGTCGTTCACGCTGACTATTCTTTTCATATCGACGACGCTTTTCAGCACACTTATTTTTTAAATCTTGTTGATATCGATATCGTTGTTTAGCAAGATTATTTTCTTGATCTTGTTGATATCGACATCGTTTTTTAGCACGATTATTCTCTAGATCCTGTTGATATCTGTATCGTTTTTTAGCACGATAACTTTCATTTTTATATTTATTTTCTACTTCAGAATTAATATGTTCTGGATATTTGTTTTTATTTTCATTGTTCGTATCTTGAACTTTCATTTTTTTTTCCTTGTTGCCACTACATAAATCATTATCCTCTCGAGTAACTTTTACTACTTCCAATGGAAATACTTCTACAAGAACATTGTAGATTGATAAATCTTGAGGAAAGTGCTCAATTATATTAAATTCAAAAATTTTTATTAAATGCAAACGCATTAAGTTAATGTTATATCTTACTTTATCTGGTTTAATATCAAATAATAGAGAAATACCAAAGGCTATTGCAAAAACACCGCAATCATTTAAATTTGGTTGTTGTTGCACAACAGGAAATTGAATAGGACACTTAGTAAAGTTGTACGTTGGAAATAATTTTTCCAAAAATTGTTTCTGACGCTTGGTTAATCTTTTTGCATTAAAAGAATCATAAATAAATATATTTTTTTTATCGTAATAACTGCACACCCAATGGATTCCCAATGACTCAGTAGGTAATATCTGTATATGCTTTTTATTCCTTGGTATGGGTTGTATTGTGTCTATTAATTGTACTCGCCATGTACCAACAGGTCTATAATCTGAGTACGTTTCTAAAAGATAATTAAAATGATCCATATGCAGATCATTTAACCATTCGCCTTCAACAATAATACTTTTTTGTTCTACTGACAGTGACATTTCTCGTTGACATTTCTTTTTAATAAAATTATTTCTGTATTGCACATGTTTAGCAGCGTCTCGATTTTCTATATCTTTGCTTATATCGTGAATGTTGACGCTATTTTCCTCCTTGTTATCATAAACGATATTTTCAATACACGACACATTTTGAAATTGTTCATTAAATTGCGTAATAAGAATATTACTCGTTTCTGGTTGTACGTACTTTTCTGATGTACTTATAAAAGAATTGTTATTTAATTCTTTCTTAGTTTGTTGAGACGCATAATCTTTTTGTTTATTTGACGATTTCTGTTGTTTCTTTTCACATTGACGGGCTATACGTTTACGAACCGCATCAGCCTCTCTTGCTCTTATTACTGCCAATGGAAACACTTTCTGAGGCACACCATATTTTAAATCTTGGGGAAAATGCTCAATAATATTGAATTCAAAAATTTTTATTAAATGCGAACGCATTAAGCTGACATCAAATCTTACTTTTTCAGGCTTAATGTTAAATAGTAATGAAATAGCGAAAGCTTGCAAAAACACCGCAATCAGTACAATTTGGTTGTTGTTGCACAGTAGGAAATTTAATAGGTTTTTTATCGAAGGGATAAAATGGAAATAATCGTTTCAAAAATTGTTCATGATGTTTATGCAACTTCCTTTTATTAGATGAATCGTAAATACATATATTTTTTGTATCATAGTAACTACACACCCAATGTCCATTCACATTCAATAACTCATTTAACTTACACAAATCCAGTGAACCAGATTCATAACTGTATAACTCAAAATCAGAACTATGTAAAATCTGTATATGTTTTTTACTTTCTGACATAGACGGTATTGTATCATCAAGAATATAACTTTGCAATGTACTAACTGGTCTATAGTCTGAGCAATTTTCTAAAAGACAATAAAAATGCTCTATATGCATGTCTTCTAACCATCTACCTTTTTTTGCGGGAGAGGGGAAAATCTTCCAAAGACACCTCCGAGCCGGTCTCGGAGGTAGTGGGGGATTCGTTGTCGAACTAACCCGGACATCGAAACGTCCAGGCAAGATCGTCCAACGCCTACCGCCCTAAAAACCCCTCTCCAGGCTTACGCCCAAACCGACTTTAAATGGGGAGGGCCCCGGAATCGCCACCAAGCAATCTGCAGGAACCCCCCCCAGCCTAGAAGAGGGTCCCCCTACCCGAGGCGGCTACTCATTAAGATGATACGCGCCGGGCCAGCGTCCCCCGCTCATCCAGCACCCGTGGTACCAGACTCGCGAAGGAGGCCGGCCGGGTGCGTCTCCCCATGAAATTGAGGGTGTGTCGAGCCCGCGTTTCCCGTCCGTCCGATACCTAGGCGTCAGACTCGCGAGAGAGACGGGCCGGACTCCACCCGACCCACGGAGTCGTCGCCTCCCGGCCTCCCGTTTCAGGCCCGGCAGGTCCACCTCCGCTAAGAGGCAGTCCCTTCGAGCCCTTCGCGGTGGCTGGTGGCAACCGACTCATACATACACACACTTTGGGGTCGGAAGAGCCGCGCATAGGGTCCCGCGGGACCCATCTAGTCGGCCCTCTCCAACCCCAACTCATCCGCACACACCATTCGCTCGCACACACATACACTCATGCATACATACATACCGTGTCCGCGCGCGCGTTATGGAGGGCGGAGATCGTCCCTCCTTCTGTCCACGGCGGCGGGCGGAGCCGCGCGCTCGACGCATCCTAATCCTCCTAGCACATGTCCCGCCGCTCTGTCCAAGTCCCTACACAATGGGCACTCGGGTGAGGAAGCCCCATACTCTCTCGCCGCGTGTCCCGTACCACCGCACCGGTAGCACCGATCTTCGCGCGACACCACCGACATACACTGGGCGCGCACGTGTCCCAGCTCGAGGCACCTGTGGCACCTCAGTGGGCGGGCCGGCAGCAACTCCACCGTCGCTCTAGCCCAGCCCACCTTGATGCCCCCACTCCGAGCCACCTTAAGGGCAGCCTCCATGGGGCACTGCACCCACAGGACTCTCGTGCCGCCGGGAGAACCGCTGTACCTAATCTCGTCCCTTCGACAGCCTCCAGACTCCGCTATAGCCTCGACCACCTCTTCCCTCGTCCCAGCTCCTCCAGCCCTCTAATACGGAGGTCCAGCCTCCTACTAGGGCGCGCGATGCGAGCTCCGCATGCCGCAGCCACTTCTCTAAGGCGCTCCGCCAAGCTATCCGCCTTCTCGTTAGCACCCTCTCCTAGCACCCCCAGAATGAGACCCCCTGTCCGGGCCTTCCTTATCTCGAGGTGCGGAATCCCCATCTCCTCGATGGGCACCTCCTTCCTGGCCCTGGCCTCGGCGTATGTTGTCGTCACCTCCGGGGGAATGGTCAGCATGACCGCCGCCGTTTTTGGCGGAGTCGGCCATCTCCTTCCCGTCTTTCTCTTCGGCGCCCCTCTCCTCTTCGCGCTATCCGGCACGGGCGTCAGCGGGAGAGCCAGGACATCTGCAGGTGCCCCTCCACTCCTCGCTCTCTCCCTCCTCTCTCCTCTCCTCGCTCTTCTCCCTAGCTTCCGGGCCCACGTCTCCTCGCTCGCCGGGGCAGAGGGAGGCTCCGGGTTTATCCTCTCCTGTTCCCGACTTCGACTTCTCCCGCCGATGGGAAAGCTCGCCACTCCCTCAGCCTCTTGACGACGACCTCGTCTATGGCCCTGATCAACTAGGAGCTCACACCCCCGCCAGGAACCATCTCCTCGGTTCCTTCCATGGAGGTCGAGGCGTCGACTCCGCCTTGTGCAGGTTTCCTCTGCCTCAGCTCCCTCACCTCCCTCCTCAGTCTGTCCCTCTCCTCGAGCAGTCCTTGTCTCTCTCCCTCCATATCCTCAACGACGCTCTCCATCTTCGAGAGCTTCGCCGCCGAGTCCCTCTCCCGGTGCCACATGTTGAGCATACGGCTCGTCATGTTATAGCACCCCGACAGACTCACGCTCGCCTCCTCGCAATTCTCGCACTCCGGGTTACGCTCCTCCCACACGCGTTCCGCCGTCATGTCAAAGTTTTCCTTGAAGGCCTTTATGATCCTCATGACCTTCTCCAAGGATTCCCCTACAAGGCTGTCCTTGCGACCTCCCGGTTTCTCAAAGTAGGGCTTCAGGAAGTCCACCTCTTCCTCTTCATCTTCCTCCTCCTCATCCTCCGAGGGCTTATTCTTCTCCTCGTCGGCAGGTTTCGCCTTCTCGCCGCTGCTGTGCGCGGCTGTGCTCGCCTCCCGATCTCTCTCCACATCCAGAGACTCCCCGCCGCTATCCCGGGTAGCAAGGCCGGGACAGCAGTAGGGAGCCACGTCATCCAGGACAGCAACAGGGAGCCTCGGGATGGTCTCTCCGCGCACCCCTTTGCCGCCCCTCGCCCTGTCTTCCCCTTCTCTCCCTTGGCTCATCTTCGCCTTCTTGGCGATAGGAGAGGAAGGGCTCTTCTCCCCACTCGTCTCCATCCTGACGGTATCCGCCTGCGACGGCGGTACCGTCGCCCATACTTCCGGCGGGGATTCCGCACTCCTGGGCTTTTCACCGTTGTCGTCCACCACTATGACGCCCTCCGGAGACGCCGCCTTTCCTTCCCCGTCCTAACTCTCACGTCCCTTCCCTCTTCCACATCCTTCTTCTCCCGCTCTGCCCCCTTCTTCTTTTACTTCCCGGCACGTCTCTCCTCCCGCCCTATCCTCCGCCGGTCTTCCTCTCTCTCTCTCCCGGGAGAGACACTCCTGGACAGCCCATAGCTCGATGACGACGCGAGGTCGCCTGGGACGACAACGACCTCACGCCGGCCACTGGGGGTCCGAATCCCCTGTGGCGGTAAACGATTTTCCCTATTCCGACTGTCCATATTTATTTATTAAGTGATGAGGAAGAAAGTCCTCGGCTTAACCGACTCCGACCGCCATGCCCCGACCCGGGAATACGTCCCGGCGGCCATGACGGTCCCACCCGCCGAGCCCTGCCTCGGAATAAGTCCGAGCGGCCTCGACGGGCGTCTCCCTCCCTCCGCGAATCTACCCGAGGATATTTCCGCCCACCCACGCGCTTCCGCCGGGAATACAACGCAAAACCCTCCCCGAGGGCTAACTCTGCCGCGTCCACGCGTGCGCGTCTACGCACGCCCCACGCGAGCCCACCCCGCGCCCCCCCCCCGCCCGCCGGGCCGGAGACGAGTACGGCGGCAACTGAGACGCCCCGAAAAATTGAGACTCCCAATCCCATTTCCCTCCGAGGAGAAGAAATGGGTGGGAGACTCTGTCAACTCGACCACTGCCCCAGCTCGCACCAGTCGAGCCGGTGTCGATTGGTGTGACGAGTCACAGCCAATCGACAGCCTATGGGGGCAGCGTCGAGAGAAAAAACCGAGGCGCACGCACCGACGACTCGTCCGACCCGAGAGGCAGCCGACGCGCGGGGCCGACCCGCACACACCAAGGCCGATCGCGAGACCCCCGAGGCACGCCCGAAAAACCCCCGAGCGACCCCCCGACGACCGCCGCGACCCGCCGACACGCCCCAACAGGTAAGTACCGGCCATACAGGGACGGGGTCCCCTCCCAAAAAGGGAGGGGGCCACCGCGCACTGCAGGCCGAACCACCCCTCCAACCGCTAAGCCCCGCCCCGGGAAAACGTCCCACCCGCCCGGCCCTGACCTTGGAATAAGTCCGAGCGGCCCGGACGGGCGTCACCTCTCTCCGCGGGACACCGCGCAATGCACCCCGGGAAATAACCCGAGGCCGAATTGCCGGCACCCGCATGCCTTCGCTAAAGCGAAGCCCTCGCCGATTGGGCGTCCTCCATGGACGCCCAGGGGACCGCTCCGAGGAGCAACTCCGCCCTCCCAGGGCCCTCCACACCTAGGGCCACGTCCGTCCCCAGCCTCCACGGCTACCTCCGCAGAGGTTGGGCGCCCCCCGGCCGGTTTGTTCTCGGGGTGTCCGCTCCCCGGGTGCAGGTGGCTTTTGAGGCGGCCACAGTCGCCTATGCCGAAGGCCCGGATCGGGACCGCGCTTTTATGACCTCTCCATCACCAGGGGAGAGGCCACGCACCCTACAGGCTCGACGGCTGGCTCGGGGAACTCGGGGTGGCCATGTCCCCGTCTGCGAGAGCGGGAGGGCATCAACTGCCCGCCCGTACCGCAGCCCCTGAGTAGCTCGGGACCCCGGGATCGCCAAATCCCGTACCGCCGGCTCGGCAGGATTGCTCCCACCGCTCCGACGGCCCCTGGGGGGTTCTAACCATCTACTTTGAGCAATAATATTTTTTTCTTCTATCGGAAACATTACTTTTGTTTTTATAGACATTTTTATTATATACTATTTCTTAAATCTAAAATCTGAAATTGTAATTGTGATTGGCGCACAGCAATCTTTTATTGGCGCACAGCAACCTTTTTATTGGCGCACAGCAACTTTTTTCTTGGCGCACAGCAACCATTTTCTTGGCGCACAGCAACCTTTTTCTTGGCGCACAGCAACCTTTTTCTTGGCGCAAAGCAATCTTTTTCTTGGCGCACAGCAACCTTTTTATTGGCGCACAGCAACCTTGTATTGACGCACAGCAACCTTGTATTGGCGCACAGCGACCTTTTGAAATAAAAAGAAAACAAAACGAAACAAAAGAAAAGAAAAAAGAATAGAGAAAAAGATAAAAGAAATAGAAGTACAGAAATAGAGAAAAAGATAAAAGAAATAGAAGTACAGAAATAGAGAAAAAGATAAAAGAAATAGAAGTACAGAAATAGAGAAAAAGATAAAAGAAATAGATGTATTATAGAAAGAAATATTATAATAAAAAGAAATACCTGTATAGTGTGATCCTAACAATATACCTGTATAATCGGATTCTGGAACAAAAAATAACATTTTATGTATGATGACATTAAAATGTCTAATATAAAATTACTGAAAATTATAATCTATAGCCAGTATTCATAGTCTGTTCTTAGCGCTCAAAAACGCCCAAAAAATTACGCCTCAAAAAAGAATCCTTCTACAAAACTACGCCTAAAAAAGAACTCTTGTATTAATTACCTTTGCAAAAAAGGTTTTTCCTACAAAATGTGATATCAAGAAGTGCCAACTATACAATTGATAGCTTCATATACTTGGTTAGTGTTTAGTCTGATTTTATATAAAATAAAAGTACTTTTATACTAAATAATTATTTAATACAAATAAATATTTTAATATATTTTTACATATAAATATTTAAATACTATACACAAATCTTTTATAAATAAATATTTTATCGCACGCACGCACGCACACAGTGAGAGAGAGAAAGAGAGTTAGGCAATTAAGATATTTATTCGGTATGAAAGATAATAATTTTAACACATAATTATTTGAATACAAATAAATTTTTTTTCAAAATACTTGGCGCCGCCAAACCGAATAAATATCTTAATTGCTTTAATATGTATAAGAGAGAAAAGGTTACACAATTAATTTATTCGGTTTGGCGGCGCCAAGTATTTTGAAAAAAAATTTATTTGTATTCAAATAATTATGTGTTAAAATTATTATCTTTCATACCGAATAAATATCTTAATTGCCTAACTCTCTTTCTCTCTCTCACTGCGTGCGTGCGTGCGATAAAATATTTATTTATAAAAGATTTGTGTATAGTATTTAAATATTTATATGTAAAAATATATTAAAATATTTATTTGTATTAAAATAATTATTTGTATAAAAGTACTTTTTACAATTTTATATATAAAATCAGACTATAAACACTAACCAAAGAGTATTATGAAACTATCCAATTGTATAGTTGGCGCACTTTCTTGATATCACATTTTTTGTAGGAAAAACCTTTTTTGTACAAAGGTAATTAATACAAGAGTTCTTTTTTAGGCGTAGTTTTGTAGAAGGATTCTTTTTTGAGGCGTAATTTTTTGGGCGTTTTTGAGCGCGTATACTTGGCGCATTTTTTTACCTTTTTTTGAAAAGGTAATTTTGTTAAGATTTCACACATTTTGTAGTAATTACTATCTTTTTGAGGCGTAATTTTATAAAATTTATTGCTACTATACAATCATCTAAAATATTATTTATTAAACATATTAAACAAATATATACTTGATTCTTTTAATAAAATAAGATTAATATATCTGAAAAAATTTAATAAAATATTTAATGATCTTTGATATGACACTTCCAATTTAATTCATCTCTCTCGTATAATTATAAAATTGACATTTTTTTATTATAATCTTCTCTTGGAGAAAAAGGAAACTGTTACTATTAATAAACTTTCGTTATATAACTTAAATTCAAGCTATTCATTGAGCCTATTTAAAATTTTGTCGGTTCACTCGTTTTTGAGATCCAATAATCGAAGGATCCGTCAATACGACGTCTCGCGTAAAAGAGATTCGTCAGTCTCGGACACAGAGGACACTCGACTCCCTACGCTGCGCATACACTTGGCGCGCGTGATCTTCGCGACCCGGACATCCCGGTTGACGGGAGTCGTCTGGCACGGTCCCTACGCGTACCCCGGTGCCGCCGAACCCGTCGGTTCTCGTGGCGCACCTCTGTATCGTGATCTTCGCGACCCGGACATCCTGGTTGACGGGAATCGCCTGGAACGGTCACTACGCGTACCCCGGTGCCGCCGAACCAATTGGTTCTCGTGACGCATCTCTGTGTTGCGATCTTCGCGACCCGGACATCCCGGTTGACGGGAGTCGTCTGGCACGATCCCTACGCGTGCCCCGGTGCCGCCGAACCCGTCGGTTCTCGTGGCGCACCTCTGTGTCGTGATCTTCGCGACCCGGACTTCCCGGTTGACGGGAGTCGTCTGGCACGGTCCCTACGCGTACCCCGGTGCCGCCGAATCCATCGGTTCTCGTGGCGCACCTCTGTATCGTGATCTTCGCGACCCGGACATCCTGGTTGACGGGAATCGCCTGGAACGGTCACTACGCGTACCCCGGTGCCGCCGAACCAATTGGTTCTCGTGACGCATCTCTGTGTTGCGATCTTCGCGACCCGGACATCCCGGTTGACGGGAGTCGTCTGGCACGATCCCTACGCGTGCCCCGGTGCCGCCGAACCCATCGGTTCTCGTGGCGCACCTCTGTGTCGTGATCTTCGCGACCCGGACTTCCCGGTTGACGGGAGTCGTCTGGCACGGTCCCTACGCGTACCCCGGTGCCGCCGAATCCCGTCGGTTCTCGTGGCGCACCTCTGTGTCGTGATCTTCGCGACCCGGACATCCCGGTTGACGGAAATCGTCTGGCACGGTCACTACGCGTACCCCGGTGCCGCCGAACCCATTGGTTCTCGTGGCGCATCTCTGTGTTGCGATCTTCGCGACCCGGACATCCCGGTTGACGGGAGTCGTCTGGCACGATCCCTACGCGTACCCCGATTCCGCCGAATCCGTCGGTTCTCGTGGCGCACCTCTGTATCGTGATCTTCGTGACCCGGACATCCCGGTTGACGGGACTCGCCTGACAGGGTCTCTACGCGTACCCCGGTGCCGCCGAACCCATTGGTTCTCGTGGCGCATCTATGTGTTGCGATCTTCGCGACCCGGACATCCCGGTTGACGGGAGTCGTCTGGCACGGTCCCTACGCGTACCCCGGTGCCGCCGAACCCATTGGTTCTCGTGGCGCATCTCTGTGTTGCGATCTTCGCGACCCGGACATCCCGGTTGACGGGAGTCGTCTGGCACGGTCCCTAC
>CAKMUF010000271.1:0-16044 GCA_928718305.1 Tetramorium bicarinatum | reverse complement strand
TCATCAGCGGCCGTTCCCATTTCGCAGGCTTGGTTCAATGCGTTTCCTAACTTTGAACTAGTACGTCCTCAGCGGCCATTGCCACTTCGCACGCTTTGTTCAATGCGTTTCTTATCTTTGAACTAGTAGGTCCTCAGCGGCCGTTGTCATCTCGCAGGATTTGTTCAATGCATTTCCTATCTTTGAACTAGTACGTCTTCAGCGGCCGTTTTGATTTCGCAAGCTTGGTTCAATGCTTTTCCTATCTTGAACTAGTACGTTCTCAGCGGCTGTTTTCATTTCGCAAGTTTGGTTCAATGCGTTCCTTATCCTTGAGCTAGTACGTTCTCAGCTGCCGTTGTCATCTCGCTGGCTTAGTTCAATGCGTTTCCTATCTTTGAACTAGTACGTTCTCAGCGGCCGTTGTCATCTCGCTGGCTTGGTTCATTGCGTTTCCTATCTTTGAACTAGTTCGTCCTCAGAGGCCGTTGCCACTTCGCAGGACTTATTCAATGCGTTTCCTATCTTTGAACTAGTACGTCCTCAGCGGTCGTTGCCACTTCGCAGGCTTGGATCACTGCGTTTCCTATCTTTGAACTAGTACGTTCTCAGCGGCTATTGCCACTTCGCAAGCTTTGTTCAATGCGTTTCCTATCTTTTGAACTATTACATCCTCAGCGGCCGTTGTCTGGTCTCGCTGGCTTGGCCCAATGCGTTCCCATTTTGTCTCACATTTATGACCGTTGTCATCTCGCTTACTTAGTTCAATGCGTTTCCTTATCTTTGAATCGCCAGCATGTGCTTTCAGAGGCCGTTGTCATGTCGCAGACTTGGTTCAATTCGTTTCCTATCTTTTGAACTATTAGTACGTCCTCAGCGGCCGTTCTCATTTCGCTGGCTTGGTTCAATGCGTTTCCTATTTTTGAACTAGTATGTTTACAGAGGCCGTTGTCATCTCGCAGGCTTGGTTCACCTCGTTTTCTATCTTTGAACTAGTACGTCCACAGCGGCCGTAGTCATTTCGCTGGCTTGGTTCAATGCGTTCTTTATCTTTGAACAAGTACGTTCTCAGCGGCCGTTGTCATCTCGCTTACTTGGTTCCATGCGTTTCCTATCTTTGAACTAGTACGTCCTCAGCGGCCGTTGTCATTTCGATGGCTTGGTTCAATGCGTGCACTATTCTTGAACTAGTAAGTTTTCAGAGGCCGTTGTCATCTCGCAGGCTTGGTTCAATTCGTCTTCTATCTTTGAACTAGTACGTCCTCAGCGGCCGTAGTCATTTCGCTAACTTGGTTCAATGCGTTCCCTATCTTTGAACTAGTACGTCCTCAGCGGCCGTTGCCACTTCGATGGCTTGGTTCAATGCGTGCACTATCTTTGAACTAGTAAGTTTTCAGAGGCCGTTGTCATCTCGCAGGCTTGGATCAATGCGTTTCCTATCTTTAAACTAGTACGTCCTCAGCGGCCGTTGTCATCTCGCTTTCTTGATTCAATGCGTTTTCTATCTTTGAACTAGTACGTCCTCAGCGGCCGTTGCCACTTCGCAGGCTTGGATCAATGGGTTTCCTATCTTTGAACTAGTACGTCCTCAGCGGCCATTGCCACTTCGCAAGCTTTGTTCAATGCGTTTCCTATCTTTGAACTATTACATCCTCAGCGGCCGTTGTCATCTCGCTTGCTTGGTTCAATGCGTTCCCTATCTTTGAACTAGTACATTTAAAGCGACCGTTGTCATCTCGCTTACTTGGTTCAATGCGTTTCCTATCTTTGAACTAGTACGTTTTCAGAGGCCGTTGTCATGTCGCAGACTTGGTTCAATTCGTTTCCTATCTTTGAACTAGTACGTCCTCAGCGGCCGTTCTCATTTCGCTGGCTTGGTTCAATGCGTTTCCTATTTTTGAACTAGTATGTTTTCAGAGGCCGTTGTCATCTCGCAGGCTTGGTTCAATTCGTTTTCTATCTTTGAACTAGTATGTCCTCAGCGGCCGTAGTCATTTCGCTTGCTTGGTTCAATGCGTTCCTTATCTTTGAACAAGTACGTTCTAAGCGGCCGTTGTCATCTCGCTTACTTGGTTCCATGCGTTTCCTATATTTGAACTAGTACGTCCTCAGCGGCCGTTGTCATCTCGCTTACTTGGTTCCATGCGTTTCCTATATTTGAACTAGTACGTCCTCAGAGGCCGTTGTCATCTCGCAGGCTTGGTTCAATGCGTTTCCGATCTTTGAACTAGTAAGTTTTCAGAGGCCGTTGTCATCTCGCAGGCTTGGTTCAATTCGTTTTCTATCTTTGAACTAGTACGTCCTCAGCGGCCGTTGCCACTCTGCAGGATATATTCAATGCGTTTCCTATCTTTGAACTAGTACGTCCTCAGCGGCCGTTGTCATCTCGCTGGCTTGGTTCAATGCGTTTCCTATCTTGGAACTATTACGCCCTCAGCGGCCGTTGTCATCTCGCTTGCTTGGTTCAATGCGTTTCCTATCTTTGAACTAGTACGTTCTCAGCGGCCGTTTTCATTTCGCAAGCTTGGTTCAACGCGTTTCCTATCTTTGAACTATAGAGTCCTCAGCGGCCGTTCCCACTTCGCAGGCTTGGTTCAATGCGTTTCCTATCTTTGAACTAGTACGTCCTCAGCGGCCGTTTTTATTTCGCAAGCTTGGATCAATGCGTTTCCTATCTTTGAATTAGTACGTTCTCAGCGGCCGTTGTCATCTCGCTGGCTTGGTTCAATGCGTTTCCTATCTTTGAATTAGTACGTCCTCAGCGGCCGTTGCCATTTCGCAGGCTTTGTTCAATGCGTTTCCTATTTTTGAACTAGTACGTTTTCTGCGGCCATTGCCCCTTCGCAAGATTTGTTCAGTGCGTTTACTATCTTTTAACTATTACGTTTTCAGCGGCCGTTGTATTCTCGCTTGCTTGATTCAATGCGTTTTTTATCTTTGAACTAGTACGTCCTCTGCGGCCGTTTTCATTTCGCAAGCTTGGTTCAATTCGTTTCCTATCTTTGAACTAGTACGTCTTCAGCGGCCGTTGCCACTTCGCAGGCTTGGATCAATGCGTTTCCTATTTTTGAACTAGTACGTCCTCAGCGGCCATTGCCACTTCGCAAGCTTTGTTCAATGCGTTTCCTATCTTTGAACTATTACATACTCAGCGGCCGTTGTCATCTCGCTGGCTTGGTTCAATGCGTTCCCTATCTTTGAACTAGTACATTTAAAGCGACCGTTGTCATCTCGCTTACTTGGTTCAATGCGTTTCCTATCTTTGAACTAATACGTTTTCAGAAACCGTTGTCATCTCGCAGGCTTGGATCAATTCGTTTCCTATCTTTGAACTAGTACGTCCTCAGCGGCCGTTCTCATTTCGCTGGCTTGGTTCAATGCGTTTCCTATTTTTGAACTAGTATGTTTTCAGAGGCCGTTGTCATCTCGCAGGCTTGGTTCATTTCGTTTTCTATCTTTGAACTAGTACGTCCTCAGCGGCCGTAGTCATTTCGCTGGCTTGGTTCAATGCGTTCCCTATCTTTGAACTAGTAGGTCCTCAGCGGCCGTAGTCATCTCGCTTACTTGGTTCCATGCGTTTCCTATATTTGAACTAGTACGTCCTCAGCGGCCGTTGTCATTTCGATAGCTTGGTTCAATGCGTGCACTATCTTTGAACTAGTAAGTTTTCAGAGGCCGTTGTCATCTCGCAGGCTTGGTTCACTCCGTCTTCATTTTGCGAACTAGTACGTCCTCGTTGGCCGTAGTCATTTTCGCTGGCTTGGTTCAATGCGTTCCCTATCTTGAACTAGTACGTCCTCAGCGGCCGTTGCCATTCGATGGCTTGGCTCAATGCGTGCACTATCTTTGTAACCAGTAAAAGCCAGAGGCCGTTGTCATCTCGCAGGCTTTGGTTCAATGTTTCCCGATCTTGAACTAGTAAGTTTTCAGAGACCGTTGTCATCTCGCAGGCTTGGTTCAATTCGTTTTCTATCTTTGAACTAGTACGTCCTCAGCGGCCGTTGCCACTCTGCAGGATATATTCAATGCGTTTCCTATCTTTGAACTAGTACGTCCTCAGCGGCTGTAGTCATTTCGCTGGCTTGGTTCAATGCGTTCCCTATCTTTTTGAACTAGTACGTCCTCAGCGGCCGTTGCCACTTGATGGCTTGGTTCAATGCGTGCACTATCTTTGAACTAGTAAGTTTTCAGAGGCCGTTGTCATCTCGCAGGCTTGGTTCAATGCGTTTCGATCTTTGAACTAGTAAGTTTTCAGAGACCGTTGCCATCTCGCTGGCTTGGTTCAATGCGTTTCCTATCTTTGAACCATTACGTTCTCAGCGGCCGTTGTCATCTCGCTGGCTTGGTTCAATGCGTTTCCTATCTTTGAACTAGTACGTTTTCAGAGGCCGTTGTCATCTCGCAGACTTGGTTCAATTCGTTTCCTATCTTTGAACTATAGAGTCATCAGCGGCCGTTCCCACTTCGCAGGCTTGGTTCAATGCGTTTCCTAACTTTGAACTAGTACGTCCTCAGCGGCCATTGCCACTTCGCAAGCTTTGTTCAATGCGTTTCTTATCTTTGAACTAGTAGGTCCTCAGCGGCCGTTGTCATCTCGCAGGATTTGTTCAATGCATTTCCTATCTTTGAACTAGTACGTCCTCTGCGGCCGTTTTCATTTCGCAAGCTTGATTCAATGCGTTTCCTATCTTTGAACTAGTACGTCCTCAGCGGCCGTTGCCACTTCGCAGGCTTGGTTCAATTCGTTCCCTATCTTTGAACAAGTACGTTCTAAGCGGCCGTTGTCGTCTCGCTTACTTGGTTCCATGCGTTTCTTGTCTTTGAGCTAGTACGTTCTTAGCGGCCGTTGTCATCTCGCAGGTTTGGTTCAATGCGTGCACTATCTTTGAACTAGAACGTTCTCAGTTGCCGTTGTCATTTCGCTTGCTTGATTCAATGCGTTTCCTATCTTTGAACTAGTACGTCCTCTGCGGCCGTTTTCATTTCGCAAGCTTGGTTCAATTCGTTTTCTATCTTTGAACTAGTACGTCCTCAGCGGCCGTTGCCATTTCGCAGGCTTGGTTCAATTCGTTTCCTATCTTTGAACTAGTACGTCCTCAGCGGCCATTGTCATCTCGCTGGCTTGGTTCAATGCGTTTTTTATCTTTGAACTATTACGTCCTCAGTGTCCGTTGTCATTTCGCTTGCTTGGTTCAATGCGTTTCCTATCTTTGAACTAGTACGTTCTCAGCAGCCGTTTTCATTTCGCAAGCTTGGTTCAACGCGTTTCCTATCTTTGAACTATAGAGTCCTCAGCGGCCGTTCCCACTTCGCAGGCTTGGTTCAATGCGTTTCCTAACTTTGAACTAGTACGTCCTCAGCGGCCATTGCCACTTCGCAAGCTTTGTTCAATGCGTTTCTTATCTTTGAACTAGTAGGTCCTCAGCGGCCGTTGTCATCTCGCTGGATTGATTCAATGCGTTTCCTATCATTGAACTAGTACGTCCTCAGCGGCCGTTGCCACTTCGCAGGATTTGTTCAATGCATTTCCTATCTTTGAACTAGTACGTCCTCAGCGGACTTTTCATTTCGCAAGCTTGGTTCAATGCGTTTCCTATCTTTGAACTAGTACGTTTTCAGAGGCCGTTGTCATCTCGCAGACTTGGTTCAATTCGTTTCCTATCTTTGAACTAGTACGTCCTCAGCGGCCGTTCTCATTTCGCTGGCTTGGTTCAATGCGTTTCCTATTTTTGAACTAGTATGTTTTCAAAGGCCGTTGTCATCTCGCAGGCTTGGTTCAATTCGTTTTCTATCTATGAACTAGTATGTCCTCAGCGGCCGTAGTCATTTCGCTGGCTTGGTTCAATGCGTTCCCTATCTTTGAACTAGTAAGTTTTCAGAGGCCGTTGTCATCTCGCAGGCTTGGTTCAATGCGTTTCCGATCTTTGAACTAGTACGTCCTCAGCGGCCGTTGTCATTTCGATGGCTTGGTTCAATGCGTGCACTATCTTTGAACTAGTAAGTTTTCAGAGGCCGTTGTCATTTCGCAGGCTTGGTTCAATTCGTCTTCTATCTTTGAACTAGTACGTTCTCAGCGGCCGTTGTCATCTCTCTGGGTTGGTTCAATGCGTTTCCTATCTTTGAATTAGTACGTCCTCAGCGGCCGTTGCCATTTCGCAGGCTTTGTTCAATGCGTTTCCTATTTTTGAACTAGTACGTCTTCTGCGGCCATTGCCCCTTCGCAAGATTTGTTCAGTGCGTTTACTATCTTTTAACTATTACGTTTTCAGCGGCCGTTGTATTCTCGCTTGCTTGATTCAATGCGTTTCCTATCTTTGAACTAGTACGTCCTCTGCGGCCGTTTTCATTTCGCAAGCTTGGTTCAATTCGTTTCCTATCTTTGAACTAGTGCGTCTTCAGCGGCCGTTGCCACTTCGCAGGCTTGGATCAATGCGTTTCCTATCTTTGAACTAGTACGTCCTCAGCAACCATTGCCACTTCGCAAGCTTTGTTCAATGCGTTTCCTATCTTTGAACTATTACATCCTCAGCGGCCGTTGTCATCTCGCTGGCTTGGTTCAATGCGTTCCCTATCTTTGAACTAGTACATTTAAAGCGACCGTTGTCATCTCGCTTACTTGGTTCAATGCGTTTCCTATCTTTGAACTATAGAGTCCTCAGCGGCCGTTCCCACTTCGCAGGCTTGGTTCAATGCGTTTCCTATCTTTGAACTAGTACGTCCTCAGCGGCCGTTTTTATTTCGCAAGCTTGGATCAATGCGTTTCCTATTTTTGAACTAGTATGTTTTCAGAGGCCGTTGTCATCTCGCAGGCTTGGTTCAATTCGTTTTCTATCTTTGAACTAGTATGTCCTCAGCGGCCGTAGTCATTTCGCTGGCTTGGTTCAATGCGTTCCCTATCTTTGAACAAGTACGTTCTAAGCGGCCGTTGTCATCTCGCTTACTTGGTTCCATGCGTTTCCTATATTTGAACTAGTACGTCCTCAGCGGCCGTTGTCATTTCGATGGCTTGGTTCAATGCGTGCACTATCTTTGAACTAGTAAGTTTTCAGAGGCCGTTGTCATCTCGCAGGCTTAGTTCAATTCGTCTTCTATCTTTGAACTAGTACGTCCTCAGCGGCCGTAGTCATTTCGCTGGCTTGGTTCAATGCGTTCCCTATCTTTGAACTAGTACGTCCTCAGCGGCCGTTGCCACTTCGATGGCTTGGTTCAATGCGTGCACTATCTTTGAACTAGTAAGTTTTCTGAGGCCGTTGTCATCTCGCAGGCTTGGTTCAATGCGTTTCCGATCTTTGAACTAGTACGTTTTAAGCGGGCGTTGTAATCTCGCTGGCTTGGTTCAATGCGTTTCCTATCTTTGATTTAGTACGTTCTCAGCGGCCGTTTTCATTTCGCAAACTTGGTTCAATGCGTTTCCTATCTTTGACCTAGTACATTCTCAGCGGCCGTTGTCATCTCGCTGGCTTGGTTCAATGCGTTTCCTATCTTTGAACTATTACGTCCTCAGTGTCCGTTGTCATTTCGCTTGCTTGGTTCAATGCGTTTCCTATCTTTGAACTAGTACGTTCTCAGCGGCCGTTTTCATTTCGCAAGCTTGGTTCAACGCGTTTCCTATCTTTGAACTATAGAGTCATCAGCGGCCGTTCCCATTTCGCAGGCTTGGTTCAATGCGTTTCCTAACTTTGAACTAGTACGTCCTCAGCGGCCATTGCTACTTCGCAAGCTTTGTTCAATGCGTTTCTTATCTTTGAACTAGTAGGTCCTCAGCGGCCGTTGTCATCTCGCAGGATTTGTTCAATGCATTTCCTATCTTTGAACTAGTACGTCCTCAGCGGACTTTTCATTTCGCAAGCTTGGTTCAATGAGTTTCTTGTCTTTGAGCTAGTACGTTCTTAGCGGCCGTTGTCATCTCGCAGGTTTGGTTCAATGCGTGCACTATCTTTGAACTAGAACGTTCTCAGTTGCCGTTGTCATTTCGCTTGTTTGATTCAATGCGTTTCCTATCTTTGAACTAGTACGTCCTCTGCGGCCGTTTTCATTTCGCAAGCTTGATTCAATTCGTTTCCTATCTTTGAACTAGTACGTCCTCAGCGGCCGTTGTCATCTCGCTGGCTTGGTTCAATGCGTTTCCTATCTTTAAACTAGTACGTCTTCAGCGGCCGTTGCCACTTCGCAGGCTTGGATCAATGCGTTTCCTATCTTTGAACTAGTACGTCCTCAGCGGCCATTGCCACTTCGCAAGCTTTGTTCAATGCGTTTTCTATCTTTGAACTATTACATCCTTAGCGGCCGTTGTCATCTCGCTGGCTTGGTTCAATGCGTTCCCTATCTTTGAACTAGTACATTTAAAGCGACCGTTGTCATCTCGCTTACTTGGTTCAATGCGTTTCCTATCTTTGAACTAGTACGTTTTCAGCGGCCGTTGTCATCTCGCAGACTTGGTTCAATTCGTTTCCTATCTTTGAACTAGTACGTCCTCAGCGGCCGTTCTCATTTCGCTGGCTTGGTTCAATGCGTTTCCTATTTTTGAACTAGTATGTTTTCAGAGGCCGTTGTCATCTCGCAGGCTTGGTTCAATTCGTTTTCTATCTTTGAACTAGTATGTCCTTAGCGGCCGTAGTCATTTCGCTGGCTTGGTTCAATGCGTTCCTTATCTTTGAACAAGTACGTTCTAAGCGGCCGTTGTCATCTCGCTTACTTGGTTCCATGCGTTTCCTATATTTGAACTAGTACGTCCTCAGCGGCCGTTGTCATTTCGCTGGCTTGGTTCAATGCGTGCACTATCTTTGAACTAGTAAGTTTTCAGAGGCCGTTGTCATCTCGCAGGCTTGGTTCAATTCGTCTTCTATCTTTGAACTAGTACGTCCTCAGCGGCCGTAGTCATTTCGCTGGCTTGGTTCAATGCGTTCCCTATCTTTGAACTAGTACGTCCTCAGCGGCCGTTGCCACTTCGATGGCTTGGTTCAATGCGTGCACTATCTTTGAACTAGTAAGTTTTCTGAGGCCGTTGTCATCTCGCAGGCTTGGTTCAATGCGTTTCCGATCTTTGAACTAGTACGTTTTAAGCGGGCGTTGTAATCTCGCTGGCTTGGTTCAATGCGTTTCCTATCTTTGATTTAGTACGTTCTCAGCGGCCGTTTTCATTTCGCAAACTTGGTTCAATGCGTTTCCTATCTTTGACCTAGTACATCCTCAGCGGCCGTTGTCATCTCGCTGGCTTGGTTCAATGCGTTTCCTATCTTTGAACTATTACGTCCTCAGTGTCCGTTGTCATTTCGCATGCTTGGTTCAATGCGTTTCCTATCTTTGAACTAGTACGTTCTCAGCGGCCGTTTTCATTTCGCAAGCTTGGTTCAACGCGTTTCCTATCTTTGAACTATAGAGTCATCAGCGGCCGTTCCCATTTCGCAGGCTTGGTTCAATGCGTTTCCTAACTTTGAACTAGTACGTCCTCAGCGGCCATTGCCACTTCGCACGCTTTGTTCAATGCGTTTCTTATCTTTGAACTAGTAGGTCCTCAGCGGCCGTTGTCATCTCGCAGGATTTGTTCAATGCATTTCCTATCTTTGAACTAGTACGTCCTCAGCGGACTTTTCATTTCGCAAGCTTGGTTCAATGAGTTTCTTGTCTTTGAGCTAGTACGTTCTTAGCGGCCGTTGTCATCTCGCAGGTTTGGTTCAATGCGTGCACTATCTTTGAACTAGAACGTTCTCAGTTGCCGTTGTCATTTCGCTTGTTTGATTCAATGCGTTTCCTATCTTTGAACTAGTACGTCCTCTGCGGCCGTTTTCATTTCGCAAGCTTGATTCAATTCGTTTCCTATCTTTGAACTAGTACGTCCTCAGCGGCCGTTGTCATCTCGCTGGCTTGGTTCAATGCGTTTCCTATCTTTAAACTAGTACGTCTTCAGCGGCCGTTGCCACTTCGCAGGCTTGAATCAATGCGTTTCCTATCTTTGAACTAGTACGTCCTCAGCGGCCATTGCCACTTCGCAAGCTTTGTTCAATGCGTTTCCTATCTTTGAACTATTACATCCTCAGCGGCCGTTGTCATCTCGCTGGCTTGGTTCAATGCGTTCCCTATCTTTGAACTAGTACATTTAAAGCGACCGTTGTCATCTCGCTTACTTGGTTCAATGCGTTTCCTATCTTTGAACTAGTACGTTTTCAGAGGCCGTTGTCATGTCGCAGACTTGGTTCAATTCGTTTCCTATCTTTGAACTAGTACGTCCTCAGCGGCCGTTCTCATTTCGCTGGCTTGGTTCAATGCGTTTCCTATTTTTGAACTAGTATGTTTTCAGAGGCCGTTGTCATCTCGCAGGCTTGGTTCAATTCGTTTTCTATTTTTGAACTAGTATGTCCTCAGCGGCCGTAGTCATTTCGCTGGCTTAGTTCAATGCGTTCCCTATCTTTGAACAAGTACGTTCTAAGCGGCCGTTGTCATCTCGCTTACTTGGTTCCATGCGTTTCCTATATTTGAACTAGTACGTCCTCAGCGGCCGTTGTCATTTCGATGGCTTGGTTCAATGCGTGCCCTATCTTTGAACTAGTAAGTTTTCAGAGGCCGTTGTCATCTCGCAGGCTTGGTTCAATTCGTCTTCTATCTTTGAACTAGAACGTTCTCAGCGGCCGTTGTCATTTCGCTAGCTTGGTTCAATGCGTTTCCTATCTTTGAAATAGTACGTCCTCAGCGGCCGCTGTCATCTCGCTGGCTTGGTTCAATGCTTTTCCTATCTTTGAAATAGTACGTCCTCAGCGGCCGTTTTCATTTCGCAAGCTTGGTTCAATGCGTTTCCTATCTTTGAACTATTACGTCCTTAGCGGCCGTTGCCACTTCGCAAGCTTGGTTCAATGCGTTTCCTATCTTTGAACTATTATGTCCACAGCGGCCGTTTTCATTTCGCTAGCTTGGTTCAATGCGTTTCCTATCTTTGAACTATTACGTCCTCAGCGGCCGCTGTCATCTCGCTGGCTTGGTTCAATGCGTTTCCTATCTCTTAAATAGTACGTCCTCAGCGTCCGTTTTCATTTCGCAAGCTTGGTTCAATGCGTTTTCTATCTTTGAACCAGTACGTCCTCAGCGGCCGTTGCCACATCGCAGGATTTATTCAATGCGTTTTTTATCTTTCAACTATTACGTCCTCAGCAGCCGCTGTCATCTCGCTGGCTTGGTTCAATGCGTTTCCTATCTTTGAACTATTATGTCCTCAACGGCCGTTTTCATTTCGCAAGCTTGGTACAATGCGTTTCCTATCTTTGAACTATTACGTCCTCAGCGGCCGTTGTCATCTCGCTGGCTTGGTTCAATGCGTTTCCTATCTTTGAACTAGTACGTCATCAGCAGCCGTAGTCATTTCACTGGTTTGGTTCAATGCGTTTCCTATCTTTGAACTATTATGTCCTCAGCGGCCGTTGTCATCTCGCTGGCTTGGTTCAATGCGATTCCTATCTTTGAAACAGTACGTCTTCAGCGGCCGTTTTCATTTCGCAAGCTTGGTTCAATGCGTTTCCTATCTTTGAACTAGTACGGCCTCAGCGGCCATTTTCATTTCGCAAGCTTGGTTCAATGCGTTTCCTATCTTTGAACTTTTACGTCTTCAGCTGTCGTTTTCATTTCGCACGCTTGATTCAATACGCTTCCTATCTTGAACTAGTACGTTCTCAGCGGCCGTTTTCATTTGGCAAGATTGGTTCAATGCGTTTCTTATCTTTGAGCTAGTACGTTTTCAGCGGCCGTTGTCATCTCGCAGGCTTGGTTCAATGCGTGCACTATCTTTGAACTAGTACGTCTTCAGCGGCCGTTGTCATCTCGCAGGCTTGGTTCAATGCGTGCACTATCTTTGAACTAGAACGTTCTCAGCGGCCGTTGTCATTTCGCTGGCTTGGTTTAATGCGTTTCCTATCTTTGAACTAGTGCGTCCTCAGCGGCCGTTGCCACATCGCAGGATTTATTCAATGCGTTTTTTATCTTTGAACTATTATGTCCTCAACGGCCGCTGTCATCTCGCTGGCTTGGTTCAATGCGTTTCCTATCTTTAAATTAGTACGTCTTCAGCGGCCGTTGTCATCTCGCAGGCTTAATTCAATGCGTTTCCTATCTCTGAACTAGTACGTCCTCAGCAGCCGTAGTCATTTCACTGGCTTGGTTCAATACGTTTCCTATCTTTGAACTAGTGCGTCCTCAGCGGCCATTGCCACATCGCAGGATTTATTCAATGCGTTTTTTATCTTTGAACTATTATGTCCTCAACGGCCGCTGTCATCTCGCTGGCTTGGTTCAATGCGTTTCCTATCTTTGAAATAGTACGTCCTCAGCGGCCGTTTTCATTTCGCAGGCTTGGTTCAATGCGTTTCCTATCTTTGAACTAATACGTCCTCAGCGGCCGTTTTCATTTCGCAAACTTGATTCAATGCGTTTCCTATCTTTGAACTATTACGTCTTCAGCTGCCGTTTTCATTTCGCACGCTTGATTCAATACGCTTCCTATCTTGAACTAGTACGTTCTCAGCGGCCGTTTTCATTTGGCAAGATTGGTTCAATGCGTTTCTTATCTTTGAGCTAGTACGTTCTCAGCGGCCGTTGTCATCTCGCAGGCTTGGTTCAATGCGTGCACTATCTTTGAACTAGAACGTTCTTAGCGGCCGTTGTCATTTCGCTAGCTTGGTTCAATGCGTTTCCTATCTTTGAACTAGTACGTCCTCAGCGGCCGCTGTCATCTCGCTGGCTTGGTTCAATGCTTTTCCTATCTTTGAAATAGTACGTCCTCAGCGGCCGTTTTCATTTCGCAAGCTTGGTTCAATGCGTTTCCTATCTTTGAACTATTACGTCCTTAGCGGCCGTTGCCACTTCGCAAGCTTGGTTCAATGCGTTTCCTATCTTTGAACTAGAACGTTCTCAGCGGCCGTTGTCATTTCGCTGGCTTGGTTCTATGCGTTTCCTATCTTTGAATTAGTACGTCTTGAGCGGCCGTTGTCATCTCGCAGGCTTGGTTCAATGCGTTTCCTATCTCTGAACTAGTACGTCCTCAGCAGCCGTAGTCATTTTACTGGCTTGGTTCAATACGTTTCCTATCTTTGAACTAATACGTTCTCAGCGGCCGTTTTCATTTCGCAAGCTTGGTTCAATGCGTTTCCTATCTTTGAACTAGTACGTCCTCAGCAGCCGCATTCATTTAGCATGCTTGGTTCAACGCGTTCTTTTTCTTTGAACTAATACGTTCTCAGCGGCCGTTTTCATTTGGCAAGCTTGGTTCAATTCGTTTCTTATCTTTGAACTAGAACGTTCTCAGCGGCCGTTGTCATTTCGCTAGCTTGGTTCAATGCGTTTCCTATCTTTGAAATAGTACGTCTTCAGCGGCCGATGTCATCTCGCTGGCATGGTTCAATGCTTTTCCTATCTTTGAAATAGTACGTTCTCAGCGGCCGTTTTCATTTCGCAAGCTTAATTCAGTGCGTTTCCTATCTTTGAACTCTTACGTCCTTAGCGGCCGTTGCCACTTCGCAAGCTTGGTTCAATGCGTTTCCTATCTTTGAACTATTATGTCCACAGCGGCCGTTTTCATTTCCCTAGCTTGGTTCTATGCGTTTCCTATCTTTGAACTATTACGTCCTCAGCGGCCGCTGTCATCTCGCTGGCTTGATTCAATGCGTTTCTTATCTTTGAAATAGTACGTCCTCAGCGGCCGTTTTCATTTCACTAGCTTGGTTCAATGCGTTTTCTATCTTTGAACTAGTACGTCTTCAGCGGCCGTTGCCACATCGCAGGATTTATTCAATGCGTTTTTTATCTTTGAACTATTATGTCCTCAACGGCCGCTGTCATCTCGCTGGCTTGGTTCAATGCGTTTCCTATCTTTGAACTAGTACGTCCTCAGCGGCCATTTTCATTTCGCAAGCTTGGTTCAATGCGTTTCCTATCTTTGAACTATTACGTCTTCAGCTGCCGTTTCCATTTCGCACGCTTGATTCAATACGCTTCCTATCTTGAACTAGTACGTTCTCAGCGGCCGTTTTCTTTTGGCAAGATTGGTTCAATGCGTTTCTTATCTTTGAGCTAGTACGTTCTCAGCGGCCGTTGTCATCTCGCAGGCTTGGTTCAATGCGTGCACTATCTTTGAACTAGAACGTTCTCAGCGGCCGTTGTCATTTCGCTGGCTTGGTTCAATGCGTTTCCTATCTTTGAACTAGAACGTTCTCAGCGGCCGTTGTCATTTTGCAAGCTTGGTTCAATGCGTTTCCTATCTTTGAACTAGTACGTTCTCAGCGGCCATTTTCATTTCGCAAGCTTGGTTCAATGCGTTTCCTATCTTTGAACTATTACGTCTTTAGCTGCCGTTTTCATTTCGCACGCTTGATTCAATACGCTTCCTATCTTGAACTAGTACGTTCTCAGCTGCCGTTTTCATTTGGCAAGATTGGTTCAATGCGTTTCTTATCTTTGAGCTAGTACGTTCTCAGCGGCCGTTGTCATCTCGCAGGCTTGGTTCAATGCGTGCACTATCTTTGAACTAGAACGTTCTCAGCGGCCGTTGTCATTTCGCTGGCTTGGTTTAATGCGTTTCCTATCTTTGAACTAGTACGTCTTCAGCGGCCGTTTTCATTTCGCAAGCTTGGTTCAATGCGTTTCCTATCTTTGAACTAGTACGTCCTCAGCGGCCATTTTCATTTCGCAAGCTTGGTTCAATGCGTTTCCTATCTTTGAACTATTACGTCTTCAGCTGCCGTTTTCATTTCGCACGCTTGATTCAATACGCTTCCTATCTTGAACTAGTACGTTCACAGCGGCCGTTTTCATTTGGCAAGATTGGTTCAATGCGTTTCTTATCTTTGAGCTAGTACGTTCTCAGCGGCCGTTGTCCTCTCGCAGGCTTGGTTCAATGCGTGCACTATCTTTGAACTAGAACGTTCTCAGCGGCCGTTGTCATTTCGCTGGCTTGGTTCAATGCGTTTCTTATCTTTGAACTAGTACGTCCTCAGCGGCCGTTGCCACATTGCAGGATTTATTCAATGCGTTTTTTATCTTTGAACTATTACGTTCTCAGCGGCCGTTTTCATTTCGCAAGCTTGGTTCAATGCGTTTCCTATCTTTGAACTATTACGTCCTCAGCGGCCGTTGCCACTTCGCAAGCTTGGTTCAATGCGTTTCCTGTCTTTGAACTAATATGTCCTCAGCGGCCGTTTTCATTTCGCAAGCTTGGTTCAATGCGTTTCCTATCTTTGAACTATTACGTCCTCAGCGGCCGTTGTCATCTCGCTGGTTTGTTTCAATGCGTTTCCTATCTTTGAACTAGTACGTCATCAGCAGCCGTAGTCATTTCACTGGCTTGGTTCAATGCGTTTCCTATCTTTGAACTATTACGTCTTCAGCGGAGGCTGTCATCTCGCTGTCTTGGTTCAATGCGTTTCCTATCTTTGAAATAGTACGTCCTCAGCGGCCGTTTTCATTTCGCAAGCTTGGTTCAATGCGTTTCCTATCTTTGAACTATTACGTCCTTAGCGGCCGTTGCCACTTCGCAAGCTTGGTTCAATGCGTTTCCTATCTTTGAACTATTATGTCCACAGCGGCCGTTTTCATTTCGCTAGCTTGGTTCAATGCGTTTTTTATCTTTGAACTATTACGTCCTCAGCGGCCGCTGTCATCTCGCTGGCTTGGTTCAATGCGTTTCCTATCTTTTAAGTAGTACGTCCTCAGCGTCCGTTTTCATTTCGCAAGCTTGGTTCAATGCGTTTTCTATCTTTGAACCAGTGCGTCCTCAGCGGCCGTTGCCACATCGCAGGATTTATTCAATGCGTTTTTTATCTTTCAACTATTACGTCCTCAGCGGCCGCTGTCATCTCGCTGGCTTGGTTCAATGCGTTTCCTATCTTTGAACTATTATGTCCTCAGCGGCCGTTTTCATTTCGCAAGCTTGGTTCAATGCGTTTCCTATCTTTGAACTATTACATCCTCAGCGGCCGTTGTCATCTCGCTGGCTTGGTTCAATGCGTTCCCTATCTTTGAACTAGTACATTTAAAGCGACCGTTGTCATCTCGCTTACTTGGTTCAATGCGTTTCCTATCTTTGAACTA
>CAKMUF010000270.1:0-16277 GCA_928718305.1 Tetramorium bicarinatum | reverse complement strand
AACCTCGACTTGACTCGTGCGAAACGATAATAGCGAATGAATGAAGACGACGAATCGTCTTCGCGATTGCTCCGATTGCTCCGATGAGTGGCTCCATCCGGGCGGCGCCGAGCGAGCTTATCTTATAGGTATGCTCCATGACACGTTCAGGAATGTGCGGCCGTATCGCGTGACACGAAGCACCCTAATCGCGACATAAGTTACTCGCGTACTCCTGAACAACAATTGGCTGTAGATCTGTCACATGCTACTTACAAACTAGAAGTACATATTATCGATTTTAATGAAAATGATTATTTACAAGAGTTGATTAAAAAAGGAGATAAAATAGAATTAACAGGAATAATGCAAAATACAGGTAGATAACATTTTATATTTACATTAAATCTTACAAGGATATATTTCGGAATACAATCACAAAGAGTACACTGAGTGTATATCATCCAATGGACTTTGGATTTTTTGTTGTAATTAATATTTTTGGTTCATTTTTTGTAAAATTTTTCTTTGAAGACTTAAAAGAATGCATTCATTAAAAAAACCGATTTTTACAATTTTTTATGACATTGTAACGATGCCTCCGAGCACCGTTACTAGCCGGCAACCACCGGCTGGCTACCGTCGACCGAACACCCGTCGACGGGGATGGGGCGTACGTCGCCCCCAAACTTTTTAAACTTTCCAAAATCAGAAAGAGCGGGGAGCGGGTGACGCGGCCCGTCGGGCGCCTCCGGGCGAAGCCGATCGGCTCCGAAGTAGGAAGCGGCGCGCGCTGCCGGGACCTGCCGCCCGGCCCGCGCATAACCCCGTACCCCGGTTTTTTGGGTATAAAGAGGACCCGATTTCAGAAAGAACCACGATTCCGAGTCGAGTCGCTCCAGAGGTAGGAAGTTACCTATCTCCGCCCGATATTTATGGCGAAGCGAACTCGGCAGACCCGACTCCCAGGGACACCAGGGTGGGACGTTACCCGCCGCAGACTGTATATGCACAGTCCGTGTCTCAAAACCTCGATCACACACGCGCCAGTAAGGCAGGACCCGGATTAGACATTAGTCTATCTCCACCGGCAATACCGGCTGCCGACCTGATGAATCCATCTACCCGCCAACCCACGCTCCGAGCACAAACCCGGGGTAGGCCTCGCCTATCCCCGTCGGCATCCGGCCATGCTCCAGCCGAAATCCCGAGCTTAGAACTCGCAGCAAGAACGCAACTTGTCGCCGCCAGGAGCAACCGGCCTAAGAGTTCCCGCTCGATACCTATCACCGCGCCCGAAAACGCCACGTGTTTCTTACCTGTCATTCGCGTCCGTGTCACCGAACCATCTCACGCGTATGTCGCCGCGTCCATGTAACCAACGACTACACCACGTGCATCCATCTGGCACCGCGTGCCCCGAGAGTCACCACGCGCTGCTATCTGTCAATACATCTAACGACGAACCGCGACTAGACAATCCAATCAATTGTAATCCAATCATTGCGCCGCCCAAGATCCTAGGCATCTCATCGCGTGTACAGGAGAATATCCTCTCTTCATTAGTTTATTATGTTGTTATCTTTCAATCTTTCTTTCTCATTATATCATTTGATTCAAACTAATTTTATTTGTAATAAAAGTTCTTTTTTTTTAATCAAATCTTGTACTATTATACTGCTGTACCGCTCTCCCGGACCTAATCCCGCGAACCCGACGCACCGACGAGCTAGTCCGTCGCATGGAAGCTTAGGTCGTTTCATGGCGCCTAAACAGGGACCCTCGCGGCCCGACCAGACGGAGGCCGGCACAAGCAAAATAACGAAGGGATGGATATATCGCCCGAATAAAGACGAGTTAATCTTAGAGCTAGAAAATATAGGATTGGATACGCAAGGCACGATCGACGAGCTGCTCCTTAGAGCAGTACTGTGGTACGCGCGGGGATGAAATTCCAAGAAGACGGAGATGAAGAAAAAAAGCTCCTGCTGGGACATAGGATTGTTAACGGAAATGAAGAATAAAAAGGACAAACTGATCGACCTTCCGGGATTTGAAGTAGAAATTGTAAACAGGTATAATCTAGGCCGAGGAGGAGCGGGAGGAGCGGGAGGAGCGGCGATCTTCGTAGGAAGAGGAATTAAGAGGGAGAGCTTGAAATTTCCTCAATCCACGAATGTTCTTGATGTTTGTGGAATTAGAATTGAAGGGGATAAACAATGGATAAATATTATATGTATTTACAGAAGGCCTAATCTACATGTCGGAGACGGAGTATGGAGGGATATACTGAGAAACGTGGACAAAAAGGAAGCTGTGATAGTGGCGGGAGACTTCGACGCACACCACACGGCATGGAATTGCGAAAGGACAGAGCCGATGGGGGAAAGATTAATGGAAGAATTTGAAAACGAAGATTTATTTATAATAAACGATAACACGAAGATAAGAATTGGTGAAATCGGGCAAATAAATTCCAATATTGATTTAATTTTCGCAAACGATGTGGTCTTAGGTCTGATTAATTATTTTGTTGCAGAGGAGACCTGGGGATCTGATCACTACCCAGTATTCTTCAACATAGAAACAGATAGAAGGATATATAAGAAAATTACGAACAGGATAAGTGGCAAGCTTACGGATTGGACGGCTTATCACGAGTGGCTTAAAGATAATATACAAGAAATTAAGGATGGAAAATAAACAAAGGTTTAAGCATGGAAGATCGATATGAAAAGTTCACAGAGCTGCTTAAACAGGCTGTTCACAAAGCGAAAACAAAGAAGAAAAATGGAAAAGAAGGTCAAGATACAGAAGAGTCGCAAAAAAAAAAAACAGAAAAATTGGAGGACTTTGGATACACAATGTAAAGGAAATAAGGGAATTAATAATAATAAGAAGAATCAAGCCAAGAGGATAAAGAAACAAAATAGAAAAAGGAGAAACAAAATAGAGAAAGGAGAAAAAGGTGGAATGGTGGGATTTAGAATATGACGAAGCAATACAGAGCAGAAAAACGCACAGAAAGCGTATGTCGAGGATAGAACGCTAGAAAAAAGAATAGAATTTAAGAAAAAATAGCAGAGGCTAGAAAGGTGATTAAAAGGAAAAAAAAGGGAGAATTTTAAAAATTTCCCAGGGTCACTGAACAGACATACGAATATGTCGTATGTATGGGAGAAAATGAAAATATTTAAGAATCGAGATAACAAGAGACAATGGGACAAGTTATTGGATGAAGAAGGAAAAGAAGCAATAGAACAAGAAATAAATAAAGTTGCCCCACCGTGGGTGGAAGGTGCACCACTAAGACTACCGAGGGATTATATAAACAACGAGGTTGATAATTGGTTCGATTTGAATAGAAGCTTCTCGATGGGTGAGTTGGAAAGCGCATTGGCATCAAGCAGATCCAAATCAACTAACTAGTAACGGCACGGTTACTAGCCGGCGACCACCAGCTGGCTACCGTCAACCGAACACCCGTCGACAGGGATAAGGGGGCGTACGTTGCCCCCAAAACTTTTAAACTTTCCCAAAATCAAAAGAGCGAGGAGCGGCCCGTCGGGCGCCTCCGGGCGAAGCCGAAGGAAGAAGCAGCGCTCGCTGCCGGGACCCGCCGCCCGGCCCGCGCGTAACTCCGATCTCAGCTTTTTGAGTATAAAGAGGGCCCAATTTCAGCGAAATCCACGAGTCTAAGCGAACAACTATGTTCTATCTGTTCCGAACCCGCGGATCGACTTAGCTGTGGATTCAACTGATTCGCAAGAACACTCACCCAATCGTTCTTATTTCGCAGCTTCCATTGTAGCTCCTCGTTTCGCTGGGACAGGCGTTTGTTGTGCTTCGAGACTTGATGAATCGATTCGTGAAGCATCTCGTTCTCGTGCGAGATCTGTCGTTCGAAAGATTCCTTTCGTTGAACCTGAGCCTCCAGGTCCTCGCATCTAGTCTCCGCCATATCGAGCCGCAACTGCAAGGCGTCCTTCTCCTCAATGTCGTAGTTGTCCAACTCCGATCGAAGGGCCGCGTTCTCCTGACTCTTTAGCTCGAGCACGGATCTCAGTAATTCGATCTCCGCCATCAGCGCAGCTCCCTGATCGTGAACTACGGATCTCCTCATCTCCTCTTTGCGAACCAGCTCATTAATTTGCTCGGCGCGCAATTTCGCAATTGTCGCGCGATGCTTCCCTTGTAACTTCATCCAGTCTAACATCGTACTTGTGCCTTTCTTCGTTTAGAGTTTCGACGAGCGTGGTAACCTGTTTCGTTCTATGAGCCTCCAACTCATCGCGAAACTGGTCCAAAGCTTTACGGTGATCCTCCCTCTCCTCCTCAAGTCTCTTTTCCATACTGACACTTCTTGCGCGTAGGACATCGATCTCCGAAAGCAGGGCCTGATGTTTTCATTTTTCTCAATTTTCTCAATCGCTGTGACTTCGGCAGAAGTCATTGTATCGTTCACGCTGCTCGTTTCATCTTTACGGAATTCTGCAAGTAATCCATGATAATATTCGCAGCGATAGGAGAAAGTTGACTCTTCTGGGACAGCTCCGTATCTCCGGGAGTATGATCACCGTTTTCTTCGGGCGCCTGCTCGTCGGGTGCCTGTAGCTTGTCCAAGTCTAAGTAAATCCCGATCAAGTCCATTTCTTCTCCGGTGAAACTAGAACATACACGTTCACCCGGTGCACAAAACAGCGTATCGTCGATCACCTGCGCCTTCTGTCACTCCGCCCGATTTCTTCGTGCGCGTCCGCGTCGCTCTTGGTAAAAAAGTCCGAGTCAGTCATCGGATCTTGACGGCAAGGCGCAGGAAGATTGACCGGTGGCACTGCCATGGATGGTAGATCCGCGCCGCGGCTGGCCGGTCTCGAATTCTCGCCGACTCCCTGGTAGCCCGCTTCGAGACTAGTGATGCTCGTGACCGACGTCACGAAGTTCACCGGCACGGTGTTACCTCTGATCGGCTCCACGGGTTTAGGATCGAGTGGCAACTCTTCCGGCGACGGGGTTCTCTCGGTACAGCTCTCCTCCGCGAGTTCCACATCAACCAGCGACCTCGTCAAAGCAGACGCTCGGGTCAATGCCAATTTCGAGCCGGCCGATCCAGTGAGATTCTCACAGGATGGAGTCAAAATTAACGCATAGGTAATTCCATGCCAAAAATTCGCATGATTTGAAATAAGCGTAACTCCGTCAAAAGTGGTCGTATCCTAAAATTTTTTTTTGTTTTAAAGCTTAAAGTCTCTACTTTAAAAAGCAGCTAAGCAGGGCTTATAGCCCTGATACATCTGAATTATTGAAAGATTCGGCAGCTGCTGCAGATCAATGGTTTATTTCATATGATCACGGTGCTTTGCGACATTTATATAAAAAGTCAAAACCAAAATTAACTACTGATTTAAAGTCCACGCGTATAATTGAAAGATACTTAATTGGGTCAGAACATGACTTGACTAAAAAAATATTTGTTAGAAAAAAATTTCCATGATGATTTAGACAGAACAGCTGTAAGGAACAAGAACTGAAAGTTAAAGGTAGATTGTTCGTAAAACAAACTTATAACCAAAGATTAGTACAAACATCAATTGAACACAATATTGCAAAACAAATAATGAAATATATTCCTGAACAGATAATGACTGACGGAGAAATACAACAAATGAGAAGATTACTTGACGCTGCAAAAAATAAGGGTCAGATCTTGAAATCTTCAATCTTGAATTATCTAAATGGAACTTGCGATTTAGACATTCACTTATGTCACCTTAGGGGAAAAGTTTAATCAAATGTTCGGATTTGAAAGATTATATAAAAATAATCATTATTGGTTTTTACGGGCAAAAATTTTCAATGATTCAAGATTATACCCTCCAAATTATGATGATCAAAACATGCCAATTGAAGAATACTTTTATGATGGACATTTAGGTGGTACGGAAGGCATGAGACAAACTCTGGACTATCATAACAATTATTTTGATTAAATTAGCAGCTGAGAGAAATAATTTATGTATAGACATTATGTGTCAAGGTAACAATCAAGTAGTGATGATAAGATATAAGCCTTCACAAATTCATGATAAAATAAAAATTCGTAACACTTTTTAAGTGATCTCAATAAAATACTGAATAAAGTTAACCTAACTTTAAAACTAGAAGAAACATGGTTTTCTATCGAAATTTGTGAATTTAGAAAAATTAGATACTTTGATGGCGAGTCTATTAGTGCAGGAATAAAAAAGATATACAGATTAATACCTGATACAAACGACGAAGTATGTTCATTTTTATCATCATTATCAATAATAAATACTATAACAGAGTCATTAGCATAATTTGATTATCCTCTTGACTCGACTTTTATTATTAATCAATTTTCTATTTTAAACTATTTACAAAGAAAAAATATTCTATATCTGAATGATTCGGATATGACATGGTCACAATTCTTATTTCATCCTTCAGATTTCGGAGGTTTAACATTATCAAGTTATCAATTACATTTTGTTAGGGAGCAAAAATATCGTTATGGTTAAGCATTTTTTTTAACAATTAACAATTTTTAACAATTAAAAGAATATTTCCAGAATTATTTAAGAAAATTATTGATATAAATCAATTTCAAAAACGACTTGGATAACCAGATTTAAGAAGATTAATAAAAGATATTTTTTCACTTAACGTAAATAATTTAACCTCTAATGAATCTTATTTTAAAAGACTGGCACTTAATCATATAATCAGATAGTCATAAATTATTTTAAAAGACTGGCACTTAATCATATAATCAAAGTCACAAATAAAGTCATAAATAAATCCTGATATAATAAGATTATTTAACCAAGAAACTTCAACATCATTAAATGATCTCATATCTAAATTAGTAACAATGAAACCGATGATTTTATCTATTGTACGTGAAATCCTCAGAATCCTTCTAATGCAGAAATTATTTTATTCTTACGTAACAAATTCTCTAATATACAAACTATTAATAAAATTGTACAAGATAAATCGAATAAAGATTTTTTAGATTTAATGAAAAACAATTATTTCAAAATTATTAAAATTCTAAAAAATAGGAAACAATTGATTGAACAACCTTATGCAGTACAATTGTTTAACAAAACAACTTGTCCAACTTTATTAGCAAAAATCCTCAGGCAAGAACATTGGAACATAGAAACTATAAGAAAAACTAGGTCAAATCCTTTTTATTAATTCCTTATCAAACCAATACATATATGTTCTGAACAAGATTTGTCAAATACTATCTTAATACAATTAAGTGGAAAATATACAAATATAAAACTAACATCATATTTACAAGATGGATCTTATATTGCTTATTTAAGACCAGCTACTAAAGAAACCATTAAAAAACCTACCCTTGATATATCTGCAAAGATTTTAGTTATGTGAAAGCATACCAACAATATTATTAACATATTATTAACATTATAAACATGGCTTCAGAGATTAGGATGTACAAATCTAATAGGACTATTAAATGATTACTTAAAGAAAAACAAGTCCAAATTTTCTAGAATCTAGAATTAGAAGATAGAGACTGGTGTGCTCTTAACTATGGTGGGAATATATTACATAGATTCAAATCTATCATTGAAAAAATTCAGCAGTTATCAACTTTTTACCTACTAGCGCTACACATTTCAAACAATCAACAAATAACTTAGCAAGCATAACATCCGGTGGCAAAGATTTTACAATTTACTTTCAATTAACTTTATTGTTTAACATTGTAAGAATAATAAAATTAAAAGAATATGGTTTAAATTATCCTCAATTTGCTTCTGTACTAGCATGTCCACATTGTACTATTGAGATAACAAATGTACAATTTGATATCAATAATTATTCTAAGTTACATCTTATTCCACCAATCTTATCACATATGGACATTAATCAAGAAGAATCATTTTCATATCATGAATTACGGTCTTTTCTTTCCGTATATTTGGGAAGATTATTTGGTAAAGTTTGTGATACAGTGTTTAACAAACATCATATTAACAATAAAGTTAATGTATCTTCTATTAATGTATCTTCTATTTCTTCACCATTGCTTATAGAAATAAGTGTAAACGATTTTAGATATATTGAGATACATGAGTCAATTGTAGGAATTATAGTAGAATATAGTAGAACTTTGAGGAGAATGTTAATAACATTACAAAATTCTGATTTATTTTCAAATTTCATTTTATTTGAACCATTAGCTATGTACATTATCAATAGTGGTATGTTAACTCATTTTTTATCAACATTAAGGATCTTAGGATATGAGCATATGCAAATAACTAAAACTAGAGGTATAAATCATTTGATTCTTTTAGGATTATTTACCTATTTTAATAAAAACTTAAAGAAGTTAATAAATAATATACTTTCTAATTATTTTTAAAATAATTCTTTATTTTATAAAGTTGAACTCTTAAATTGGGTAATTAAAATCATAACAAAAAATTCAGATGTATTTACGATACCAAATGCAACACTTGATTATTGGAAGAAAATTAAATACAACAATAAATTATATAAAACTATTATCTTAATTGAAATATTCATTAAATATTATGGGGAATAGATCTAATTTGATTTTATCAGATGAAATAATTTTAAAATTTAGAAATTTAAAAAATAAACCTATCCCAGAAATATCTCATGGTGCAAAATATCCATTAATGAAATGGGAGTATATTAATATTGATATAAATTATTATTTACAGATACATAAACTCTTTTGGTCGAAAATATATCAAGATGATTATAACAAAAATTTATTAGATATTAAAGATTTTTTTCAGTTTTATAGACAGTATGGAAATGTAAGCACTGCGATTAATAAAATTACTGAAATTTTATCGGTTTTGAAATTATTAAACATTAATTTTGATAACATTTTATGCTTAGCTGAAGGATCCGGAAGCATTATAGAGAGATTAGGGAAAATTTATTCTCTCAGTAAATTATATTATAATACATTATTATTACCAGAAGTTGATCTTCATACAGAACTTGATAATTATTTGCCATCTATTATTAATTTAGATACTATTTCTCAAAAAAGATTCACTAATTCAACTCTATGTACTGGAGTTACAGATATTACTCGTGATACATATATTCTTAATTAAGGGGATGCTGGAGTGACGGCCAAACTTGATCAGGGTCGATAAATCTAGAATATGGTATAAAAATTTTCTATATTATCGATCCTAGCTCAAGCATGTATACATTGCGCGCTTGTGCGTGCAATGTTGCCGCCTCGATTGTTTACGATACGAGCAGGATAGATATATAATCTTTCGTCCTTTTCCTCTCATTGTTACCAAGAATCTCGATGTTGCCAAGATTCTCGATGTTCTGAGACGGCTAGAGCGTTTGAATTTCCTTTTACCAGGCACTGCAGGGCCGCCCTACAAATTGTGGGCCCCTCATCCTGATAATATTTTAATAAATATTAAAGTCGCGTATGATTTTAATACATATAATAATATAACGACTTTATTATATCTTATGAAAGAAATATATTCAGTAATTTGTACTATATGACTTGTATAATACTAGTTTTGTCTTGAAGTGTGACTAAAATTATAGTATTATATAAAATCATATTATTTTATGATTTTGAATATTGGGAACAGTGAATGGGCCCCTCCAACATTCATTCCCGTGAGAACGCAACAAATAAATTTTTCTCGTCTCTCTGAATCAAATTTATAAATATTTGTAATAACCAGTACCATCCTAAAAACGAGATGCTTCTGATTTTTATTAACATCAGTATCGTCATATCACAGACGCCTCTGACTTTTATATATAATATATAATCATGCAGTTTATATTTTAATTTTATATACTCAGTATCGTCAAAATAGACGCTTCTGATTTTAATATGTAATATACATATAATCATGCAATTATATATATATATATATATATATATATATATATCAATTTTATATACTCAGTATCGTCAAAATAGACGTTTCTGATTTTTATATGTAATATACATATAATCATGCAATTTTATATATATCAATTTTATATACTCAGTATCGTCAAAATAGACGTTTCTGATTTTTATATGTAATATACAAATAATCATGCAATTTTATATACTCAGTATCGTCAAAATAGACGCTTCTGATTTTTATATGTAATATACATATAATCATGCAATTTTATATATATCAATTTTATATACTCAGTACCATCAAAATAGACGCTTCTGATTTTGATTGTACATACCATTAGAAATCGGGACTGAGAATCTTTGAAATTATGTTATTTCACGATTCTAAAGGCTCGCCACCGCGATCGAGAAGTCCGAGTGGAAGCGCTCGTTCGACGTGGAGTTGGCGCGCGAGAAGTCCGACGAGTCATAGTTGGCCCGCATGGAGAACCGCTCGAGCTGGAGCGCGGTATCGAGGACCGGCTCTCGGACTCGGAGTTCTTCGAGAACCGGCCCTCGCTCGAGTCCGAGTCGTTGCGGCTGCGCCACATCGACTCCTCGTCCGATCTGTTCATCAGCAGCCGGTCCTCCACACTGCTCGACTTCATGATCTCGTTCTGCTAGCGCTGCTGCTTCCTCGCGTGGTGGCCGACGCGCGGGACTGCCCTCAGGGCTACTCTAATTATCACGACTATCACTAATTGTCACGACATTGTCCGTCTCGTCATTTGTCATGAAATATGGTACGAATACACGATTACACTCCAAAATACACGGAGCGAACAGGCATTCGCGCGCTTTGACAGTTCGGTCAACTTCTTTCCGTTTACGTTCGCGTGTTTTGACTACGCGCGTATCCTCACGCACTCGGGTTGTGTGTAGTAGTGTATACGTGTGAATCTTCCTTGTGCTAAGTTACTAACACAAGGAAGTATCACACCGACACGCCAATGCCATCTTCTAAAAAATTCCGGAACTATCGTCGACCTATGTATATATGTAATCACTGGTCTGCTGACCGTTCCACATGTACACTACGTAGGTGCATGTGAATAAAGTGATCTCGTCAAGATATCTTTTTTATTAGACATTTGTTTGTATTTTCATCGCTACCACAGTGTTCGTTATTCCTGTCCGTGGGGTGCCGTGACTCGGTTTATGTGTCTAACCTCATATAACCTTTATATGAATGAATGTTTCTGTGTGTTGACAGCTCAAGAGTGCAAAAGGTACTGTTCACAATAGATAATTAATATAATGATTTAATTTTATGCCTTTTTCGGTCTTCAATTGGGCACGGCACCCCACGTTTTCGTTCGTACTTTATACGTTTATACTTTATACGTCAAAGGCTTTTTTAATCCGTAAAGCCAATTCGATGATATCTTGCTCATTAGCGAAATGAGCTGTAATGTCGGTATCCAGCATCCCCTTAAATTTAAAAATTTATTAACAAAAATATCAGATCAAAAAAATTTAATTATTATTGATGCTGAATTATTTACTAATAATAATAATTTTTATATTCTAGATAAATATATTGAAATTTTAAATTATGATATTTTTAATAGATTTAATGATTATAAAATATTATAAAGTTGATTTTAATTATTATAATAAACAATTACCAAATCATTTTTGTTTTAGTTTTAAGCCATTTATGAGTAATCCTTGTAATAAGGAATTATATTACGTGATAATTCATAAAAAAGCATTTTTGTTTGACAATTAATTGTTCTACTTCAATACTCATTCGTAATTGTTCAACAGCTTTAATAATAACTTCGTTTTTGAGAGCTATTATTAAACATTTGTTTGCGTTTTGTATCATCGAAGCTTGAATTTTTTACAATTATCTTTCTATGTAATCGTTCAAAATCTGAACAATTGTACAAATAAAAAAATTAAATATTTTATTCAGAGAAACATAATAAAGTACATTAAAGTGTTGAACGAGATATATGTATATGATATTGATCATTCAAATATTAATGAATTCGAAAATATTTATAATATGTAAGTATCACAAGGCACTCAATGCGTAACAGAAACGCATCGCGTATCGCTTCGTGGCTGAATAAGAGAAAAGAAGATGGAACATAATACATCTGTTCGTCTCTAAGACCCGAAGCAGAGCTGAGCTCACACGGACACGTCGCGCGCTTGTAGTGGTGTGGTGCTCGGAACCAGTGTTGTTAGAAAGGGTCCATTTCTTTGCGTACGCGCATTTAGAGCTCATCAGTAACGTATTTAAATCTATTATTTAAGGATTCTGTAAGCTCCTAATTTTCTAAAAATTGTAAGAAAATTAATAAAAAGTAATATAAGATAAAGTGAGAGTGTGCAATTACATATATGTGTAATTGTACACTCTCACTTTATCTTACGTTATACTTTTTATTAATTTTCTTACAATTTTTAGAAAATTGGGAACATACAGAACCCTTAAATGATAGATTTAAGTACGTTACTGACGAGCTCTTAATCCGCGTGCGCAAAGAAGTTGGACCCTTTCTAACAACACTGCTCGGAACTTGCACCACTAATAAAGAACCTTAATTCACATAAAACGAATAAAGATACAATAAAATTTTTACCTTTGAAAATATTGTACAAACTCAATGGCTGCGTTCAGCAGAAAAAGCAATAGCGCTTAGTGATTCTTTAATATGATTGGTTCTTACTTTTAATTCCTTGCTGGATCTAAGTGTAAGAACCATTGGCGGCAGTAGTCGAGTTGGACATATGTTGTGCTTCAATGTAGCGTACTTTCAGTTTGCTACAAAATATGGCGCTGAATAAACATGTTGTAAATCAATGAAAAGGAAATAGAAAATCGTAAATTATCTTAGAACATTTACATTTTGTTAAATACAGCCAAATATCATTTAGCAGAAAATCAAACTGATTTACAATAATTGCGTTAGTTAAACGCAGCCAACGTATTAAATCAAACATTGGTATTATTTATCAACTTGTGTCGTTAATTTTATACTAAACTGTTCGATTTTTGCAGATGGATTTCAATGATGCCGAAAATGACAGATTCTTAAAAAGTATTCTTTGGACGGATGAAGCAACTTTTGGCGTGTGTTAAGTTAGCACCCCAACATTAAAATTTTGTAGTTCTAATCTGAGTTCTGGCTTTATTTTGAAGAGACTTAGAGTTCCCTGTGGTTTATAAAAAGAGTTCTGCTCATTAACGATCAGAAATTAAAATTTAAAAAATGGGGTGCTAACTTCTTATCGAAATTTGAGATCGAATAGTTCTAAACGGCTCAATAGTTTCATTTTGGAAATATCTAGAGTTCCTGATAAATAAAAAAAGTTTCCAATAATTAAAAAAAAATTAAAAATTTTTTAAAATTTAATTTTGAATACAATAGTTCTGAGTTTGAATACAATAGTTATTTTGAATACAATAGTTATTTATATTGTTATTTAGTTTATTTCAAAGAGTTCCTGATGGTTAAAAAAAATTTAGACTCAAAAATATAAAACTTCTAGAACTTAATAAAATTTCAAAAAGCAATCGAAAATGCCATGTACCTTTTTATTTCATCACCCAATTGCTTTGACTTATAAGACTTTTCGTTAGAACTCATTGAGAACTGCTCAGAACTCTCGTCAGAACTGCTCGGAACTCTAAAAAAATTTTCATCCGCGGGACTTAGAAAATTTTCGATCGTCGCGGTTTGAATATCTGTTATCTGACAAACCGTTCGTCGGATCGCTTTGACTCATAAGACTTTTCGTTAAAACTCATCGAGAACTGCTCAGAACTCTCGTCAGAACTGCTCGGAACTCTAAAAAAATTTTCAATTTCGCGAAATATAACATGTACAGATCTAGAAATTAAGGGGATGCTGGAGTGACGGCCAAACTTGATCAGGATCGATAATCTAGAATATGGTATAAAAATTTCCTATATTATCGATCCTAGCTCAAGCATGTATACATTGCGCGCTTGTGCGTGCAATGTTGCCGCCTCGATTGTTTACGATACGAGCAGGATAGATATATAATCTTTCGTCCTTTTCCTCCCATTGTTACCAAGAATCTCGATGTTGCCAAGATTCTCGATGTTCTGAGACGACTAGAGCGTCCGAATTTCCTTTTACCAGGCACTGCAGGGCCGCCCTACAAATTGTGGGCCCCTCATCCTGATAATATTTTAATAAATATTAAAGTCGCGTACGATTTTAATACATATAATAATATAACGACTTTATTATATCTTATGAAAGAAATATATTCAGTAATTTGTACTATATGACTTGTATAATACTAGTTTTGTCTTGAAGTGTGATACTAAAATTATAGTATTATATAAAATCATATTATTTTATGATTTTGAATATTGGGAACAGTGAATGGGCCCCTCCAACATTCATTCCCGTGAGAACGCAACAAATAAATTTTTCTCGTCTCTCTGAATCAAATTTATAAATATTTGTAATAACCAGTACCATCCTAAAAACGAGATGCTTCTGATTTTTATTAACATCAGTATCGTCATATCACAGACGCCTCTGACTTTTATATATAATATATAATCATGCAGTTTATATTTTAATTTTATATACTCAGTATCGTCAAAATAGACGCTTCTGATTTTTATATGTAATATACATATAATCATGCAATTTTATATGTATCAATTTTATATACTCAGTATCGTCAAAATAGACGCTTCTGATTTTTATATGTAATATACAAATAATCATGCAATTTTACATACTCAGTATCGTCAAAATAGACGCTTCTGATTTTAATATGTAATATACATATAATCATGCAATTATATATATATATCAATTTTATATTCTCAGTATCGTCAAAATAGACGTTTCTGATTTTTATATGTAATATACAAATAATCATGCAATTTTATATACTCAGTATCGTCAAAATAGACGCTTCTGATTTTTATATGTAATATACATATAATCATGCAATTTTATATATATCAATTTTATATACTCAGTATCGTCAAAATAGACGTTTCTGATTTTTATATGTAATATACAAATAATCATGCAATTTTATATACTCAGTATCGTCAAAATAGACGCTTCTGATTTTTATATGTAATATACATATAATTATGCAATTTTATATATATCAATTTTATATACTCAGTACCGTCAAAATAGACGCTTCTGATTTTGATTGTACATACCATTAGAAATCGGGACTGAGAATCTTTGAAATTATGTTATTTCACGATTCTAAAGGCTCGCCACCGCGATCGAGAAGTCCGAGTGGAAGCGCTCGTTCGACGTGGAGTTGGCGCGCGAGAAGTCCGACGAGTCATAGTTGGCCCGCATGGAGAACCGCTCGAGCTGGAGCGCGGTATCGAGGACCGGCTCTCGGACTCGGAGTTCTTCGAGAACCGGCCCTCGCTCGAGTCCGAGTCGTTGCGGCTGCGCCACGTCGACTCCTCGTCCGATCTGTTCATCAGCAGCCGGTCCTCCACGCTGCTCGACTTCATGATCTCGTTCTGCTAGCGCTGCTGCTTCCTCGCGTGGTGGCCGACGCGCTCGGGACTGCCCTCAGGGCTACTCTAATTATCACTAATTGTCACGACATTGTCCGTCTCGTCGTTTGTCATGAAATACGGTACGAATACACGATTACACTCCAAAATACACGGAGCGAACAGGCATTCGCGCGCTTTGACAGTTCGGTCAACTTCTTTCCGTTTACGTTCGCGTGTTTTGACTACGCGCGTATCCTCACGCACTCGGGTTGTGTGTAGTAGTGTATACGTGTGAATCTTCCTTGTGCTAAGTTACTAACACAAGGAAGTATCACACCGACACGCCAATGCCATCTTCTAGAAAATTCCGGAACTATCGTCGACCTATGTATATATGTAATCACTGGTCTGCTGACCGCTCCACATGTACACTACGTAGGTGCATGTGAATAAAGTGATCTCGTCAAGATATCTTTTTTATTAGACATTTGTTTGTATTTTTATCGCTACCACAGTGTTCGTTATTCCTGTCCGTGGGGTGCCGTGACTCGGTTTATGTGTCTAACCTCATATAACCTTTATATGAATGAATATTTCTGTGTGTTGACAGCTCAAGAGTGCAAAAGGTACTGTTCACAATAGATAATTAATATAATGATTTAATTTTATGCCTTTTTCGGTCTTCAATTGGGCACGGCACCCCACGTTTTCGTTCGTACTTTATACGTGTCAAAGGCTTTTTTAATCCGTAAAGCCAATTCCATGATATCTTGCTCATTAGCGAAATGAGCTGTAATGTCGGTATCCAGCATCCCCTTAAAAGAAGTATAA
>CAKMUF010000269.1:0-10000 GCA_928718305.1 Tetramorium bicarinatum | reverse complement strand
CCATTCTACCGCCGCCAATCTGGTTCCTCACGAAGCGCTTCACGTAGAGGATAGCGTCGCTCGTGGAAGTGCCCGGGCGAAAGCCGAACTGCAAAGTGTGCAGATCCGGCCCCGTCGATGCAAGGTGGTCATTCACCCTCAGAGCGATTATACGCTCGAGCAGCTTGCCCATCTCGTCTAACAGACATATGGGTCTGTATGCAGAGGGTTCGTTCTCCGGCTTACCCTTTTTGTGGATCAAGACCAAGTTAGAGGCCTTCCATTCCTTGACGAACTGCCCCTGTCTGAGGCACTCGTTTAGCAGCGCCACAATCTGGTCGCCCATCACGCTGAGGGCAATTCTGATCGTCTTCCCATGGAAGCCGTCAGGCCCAGGTGCTGCCTCCTTCTTGGTCATTTTTCGGACAACCGTTACCAGCTCCAGCTCCGTGACCCCGAGTTCCTCAGACCAGGAGCCATCGCAGGCAGAGAAGTCCTCCGGTTCGTCCTCCTCCTCCTCGTCCTGTTCCGGGCCCGGGAACAAGGTTGTCGTGACCCGTTCCAGGAAGCGTGGCTCCATCCGCTCGGTAATCGGATGCGTCCACACCCGGAGCTTTTTTCTCACAATTTTGTACGCGAGGCCCCACGGATCGCTGTCCAACTCAGCGAGCAGCTCGCTCCAGGCCCTGGCCTTTGCCTTACATATAGCGACGCAGAGCGCCTTTTTGGCCTCCTTGTATGCAAGTCGCTTCTCCTGTTCCTCGGGAGTCCCCAGCCCACTGCTCCGGCTGCGTCTAGCACGTGCCCAGCGTCTTCTCGCGTTAAGGGACGCCCTTCTCAGGTTCTGAAGGTTTTCACTCCACCAGTATGTCGCCCTGCGTGGTGACGACTTTTGGACCGGCATCGAGATGTCGCAGGACCGCTCCAGCGCATCCCTTATCTCGCGCCATCTGACCTCGATCGGGATGTCCTCTTCCGAGGCAGCACCCCAGGTGCTGGCCATCAGCGCGGCCGTCATCAGGTCCTGGTCGAGTTTCTTTATTGACCATCTCTTGGGCGGTTCGACTCGGTTCCACCCAGGCTGTACTCCGTCGCGACGCACTTCCATTAAAATGAACATGTGGTCCGACATGGTCTCAGCTTCGGACAATATTCGCCAGGCCCCTACCATGCCCGCAGCAGCGGGCGAGATCCAAGTGAGGTCGACCACTGATGCGCCTCTCGGGTGTATACAAGTAATATCTCCCGGATTGTTGAGACACACCAATCCCTCTGTTGCCGCCCAGTTTGCTACCAGGTTACCCCTGGGGGTGGTCCTTCTCGAGCCCCACGCCACCGAATGGGCGTTGAAGTCTCCGCCGATGATCGTCGGAAGTGGGCCCAATACTCGGGTCTTCCTGGTCACCTCCTCTAGGAGGTCCTCCATCTCGGCTATTCCAAGTCTAGGCCGGAAGTACACCCCAACCACGAGGAATCCCCCCCAACGTGCTATGACGTATCCCTCACCTTCTCCCACTTTGAAACAGGGGATAGAGGTGTTGGATCTTCTTGTGAGCACCGCCACCGAGCCGGTCGTGTCCCCGATCCACCTTGGATCGTCCGGGGGAACCCGGTAAGGCTCAGCGACAATCGCCAGGCTCACATCCAACTCGTCCATGCCCTGGAGCAGTAAGTTCTGCGCGTGTCGGGCGTGGTTCGAGTTGGTTTGTAATAACCTTACTACTTGAGGAGTGAACTCTGCGGCAGTGTGCCAGGCTCCTCCGCGCCTTTTTTCGTTCTCGAGGCCCTCTGAGGGAGGGGAGGCTGGGGGCACAGGTCCACCTCCATTTCCTCGTCGTCCTTTTTGTCCGTCGACCGTACAGGGACGGGGGTTGTTCCTCCAATTGAGGACGGCCCACCGCGAACTGCGGGTCGCTCCGTTTCCACGTCCATGCTGTCCGAGGAGGCAGACGGCGTGGCTCCCGGCAAGCCAATTCCCCTACCTCTCCTTCTAGCGCGTCTGACTGGCGCATTGCACGCCTCTCCTCCCATCTTGTGCGAGGCAGGTCTACCTGCTTGGTGGCACACCAGGCAGTGCGGTTTGTTTGCACAGGCTCTTACCTGGTGTCCCTCCTGGCCACATCTGTAGCAAAGATTGCTTCTGATGACAGGGCTTGAGCACTGGGATTGTACGTGCCCCTTCTCTAGGCACTTGAAGCACTGTAGTGCTCTCGGGCCCAGAAGCTCCACTCTTGCCTTGGTCCATCCGACGCTGATGGTCCTTAGCTTGGCCACTGTGTTGGCAGCTTTTAGCGGACATCGCACCCATACAGTGCCCAACCCGCCTGCAGCCATCTTGACTTGGCCCATCCTAACCTCATCAGGGTGGCAGTCCCCGATTTTGACAATCATCTCCTTGATTTCGTCAGGATTGGTGTCGTCAATCAAATCCTTGATCCGGAGTTCCGCCATCTTGTTAGGACAGGAGACTCTGACGCCATCCATATCCTGTAAGGCCTCTCGCATCCTGTCACGGAGAGTGGCCGCTTTCTCCTTGCCCTCTTTTATTTCTAGGATGAGGGCACCTGTAGAGGCCTTCTTGGGCTTGACAGGGGCGATTCCTATTTCACCCAGCTCGATTCTCTGGGTTGCTCTCTTCATCGCTTCTGCATAACTTCCCGGCGGACAGGAGAGCATCACAGCCGCAGTCCTCGGAGGCTTTCTAACCGGGATCCTACTTCCTCGGGTGTCTTTGGACTTCGGGACAACCGTTGAAGTCTTAGAATTAGACTCAGGGGATTTAACCTTCCTCTGTTGAGACCTCTTACTGCCTGCGGGATTTGCCTTGCTGGTGGTCGCCACAATATCCGTGCTCTGAGTCGAGCCGCTACCTGTTGATGGCTGTTTCAGTTTCGGGTCTTTTCTTTTCCCCAAGCCGGGTACCTTGTTCCCCGGTTTTGGGGAATGAGAGGGGAATTCTGTTTCCCTTCCTCGCTCCTTTTCTCTTTAGAGGGGGAGGTTCCCTTAACCCCTAGAGATTCAAGGCTGCGATGGAGCCAACTCTCCAGCAACGGGGTAATCTTACTAAGGATTTTAACCGATATATCCTCCTCCGCTGACACAGGACAGGAGCCGGGTTCAGAGGCCGGTTCTACGGCTTTCGCGTCGCGATCCTTTCCGACGTCTTTTCCAGTCGTGTCCTTCCTGACATCCTGCGCCACTCGGATATGGTGGTTCAGGAGTACGCGGTCCTCCAGGATTTTCGGTTTGCCCTGTATTGGAGGCCGTATTGCCGCGGGCCACTCCTCAGGTGGAGGGAGAATCTGTTTCCTCCTTTCCTCGTCATTGTAATATTTTTCGAGGCCATCTGGCTGAGCGGTTTTGGATTCGGGCTCAGCTTCCATCGCTACCTCAGCTGAATTAGGGGCGCTGCTGCCTATCTTCCCGTTGTGTTCGGTCTTGGTCTTCTTACCTCGGACTTTCCTTGTCCTCTGGTCTCTCGGAGGATCCTCCGGGTCGGTGTCGGGAGAGCTGCTGGTGGAGATTACGTTGGCCCTCTTCCTCGTCCTACCTTTAGTTGACTCGCGAAGCTCGGCAATTTCCTTCTTGAGGTCGGAGATTGTCCTCTCCGCCTTTGCAGCCTCCGACCGTGTCCTCTCCAACTCTTCCCTCAGCGCTTTCAACTGCCTAGGGACGTCCTCGTCGTTCGGGTTATCCGCGCGATTGGCAAGTACCTCCACCGTGGCCGCAGCCGCAAGGGATGCCGATTTGAGGACCCTGACACAGCCACCCTTTAGATTTCCACTTTTTCTAGCCACTATAAGCACCTCCTGTAGCTCTTTCTTTGCTGCAGCACTGATATCAGCCGTTGGCTTCTGTTTTAGCTGGGCGACCCTTTCATCAAGGTCTAGGCCCATACCTCTATAGAAGTCCAAAGCAGATAGGTCTTCTAGGCTGTTCGCTCTGCGAGCGTTCCTATCGTCAATCAGCTTATCGATCCTAGCCTTGGCCTTTTTTAAGGATTCATATGAGGATCCCAGTCTGGGTCTCCCGCGTCCTTTATTAAACGGTTGTCCCTCAACCATAGAGTCATCGTTGTCCGAGTTAGCAGACAGCATCTCCTCGTCACTCACTATTTCAACCGAGGAGTCCTTCTTGTAGCTTCTGTTGGATCTTTCAGAAGCTACCGACGGGGGCCTCGAGATTGCCTCCCTCTTCTCATCCTTTGCGAGCATAGGCTCGTCGTCCGATGGCTCAATGTCACTGCCAAAAGCATTGGCCGCATCCTCCTCGTGACGGTTTTTGGCTGCAGCCATGGCAAGCCTGTTTGCCTCACGTTCTAGATCTCTGCTACTCTTGCGAGACGCATCCACGTCCGCCTTGGCTGACTCCCTGCAGGAAGTAGAGCCAGCAGATGAGCTCCTCCTTGATCCACTAGCGGATCTGTTTCGGATCTTCGACGAGGCAGGGCCTGCTCGATTCACCTTCGCACACCTCTTGGTCTTCGCAGACGCATTTTCCCCCGCGCCCCCTGCGGAGCAAGGCACGGTTAGCCCGACGCTAGATGACGACGCGGAGCTGTCCGGGACGATAACAGCTCCGTGCCGGCCACTGGAGGTTCCGAGGTCCTCCTGAGGCGTTAAGTTTACTTCCAATTCGTTGTCCATGTCATGTCATAGTTGTTATATAGAGGGGGCTGCCCTCGAATCACCGTTCGCCAGCCGCTGGACCCAGACCCAGGACTCTCCCGGCGGCTCCACGGCTCCACCCGCCCGGCCCCGACCTCGGAAACGTCCGAGCGGCCCGGACGGGCGTCATACCCGGTACGGCCATACAGGGACGGGACCCCCTCCCCCCCATCTGGGGGAAGCGAGGGGGTCACCGCGTACTGCAGGCCGACCACCCCGACTGCCAGAAACTCCGACCCGGGACAGAACCCGGCGGCTCTGGGCAGTCCCACCCGCCCGGCCCAGACCTCGGAATACTTCCGAGCGGCCCGGACGGGCGTCCAACACTTTCCAAGGCCAAAAAGGCCTCTCGCCCTGGAAGAACGCCCCCCCCGCCCCATGCCAGGCTTCAGCCCTTAAAAGGACATCCGCCCCAGACACAGGGAGGGAAGGCGTCGCCTCTGGTTCCGTTTCCGTGGCTGGAAACGGAGGCCCTCCAACTAGGAGGGACGGCACGCTCTTGGCACCCAATTTGGGTGAGCCCTCTCACCACGGCAAGGTGGCGCGCCCTCGAGAGGGAAAAAGATAGAGTGGACACGCGGTCGTGCCCAAGCTCCCTGTCCCCCCACGCAGGTCCACAGAGGGGCGGCCGCCCGAAGGCAGCCCACACCAAATAACTTAACCTATAAAAACAAAACCGTCACCCGGAGATTATAGTGAGGTGGTGCGGACCCTCACTAGGCGGACGCCTATATGGCCGAGAGCCGCTGATCCGGACTGAGCTCTCCCCGGGCTTAACCAACGCCGCAGGCACACCCTGCCTTGCGGGCAGAAGCTCCAGGGGAAGACCCCTCCTCTGTGGACTTGAGGAGACGTATCATACCCAACCTCTCGTACGGGGGGGGGTAAGTCCCCCTAAGTCAGAAGGGCAGATCACTCGTCCGGATTGCGCACTGCCAACCGGAAGGCCACGCCGTTTGTTCCGAGAATGTGTCACATTTTGACTCCATTCCCGGCCCGGGTCCATCCTCCGGGAGTTTATACAGGAGGAGGTGGACTCCTGTGAGGGTTGCGGTGACCCCTCGGAGGTACTTGCCGCGCGCGAATTCAAGTACCTCCGGCCCGAAGCCTACGATTTTTTATACGAGGGGAAGGCCGGCCCCTGTTGGTACGATGTGTGTTGTCGGGGAATTCCTAAATTCCTCGAATCACTCATCGTCCGACTACCCGTGGCTTAGCCTTCGAGTTTTTACCCTAGGGGAAGGCTCCCGTACCCCTGGACGTCTGGCGGTGTGTCGCGGCTGAGCCCCCGTGACCGAGTCTCGGGAGGCCCCCGCACGGCACCTCGCCCTCGCGCAAACCCGGTGCCCGTGGTAGTCTTCGAATCAAACCTCAGGGGAAGACTCCCGCACCCCTGGATATGGAGCGGTGTGCCGTGGCTGGAACCCCGGCACCTCGCTCCTTCGCGAAACCGACCGCGAAACGAGTGGGTGGACTCTCCACACGAGGTTTCCCTTGTGCTTCAAGTCGACCCGCCTACCCGGATCTCCTATACATGAGGAGTAGCTATGTCCCTACTACCTCCGATTGTTTATGCAGGGTGAGGTGAGCCCCTGCTTGGGTCTCGTGTACCCCCGGGGATATTTGTCATGCACAAGTATCCCCGGCCCGGCCCGGGTGCCTACGAGTTTTTATACGAGGGGAAGACTGGCCCCTGTTGGTGAGATGTTTGGCATCAGGATCCGAGGATCCCTCCACCATCCATCCCCCTCCTACCCGTGTCCCCGCCTTCGGGTTATTCAACAGGGAAAGGCGGACCCCTGCTCGCCCCGGAGTCGGGAGACGGACAGTCCCAAGGCGCGAAGACTCGAGGGACCCCTCAACCGCATCCGGGACTAGAGCCCGTTTGACAGTCTGTCCACGCGTGCGCCTCCCCACGGAGAGAGGTGTCCACGCTTCCAGACCATCCCCTACCCGGATCTCCTATACATGAGGAGTAGCTATGTCCCTACTACCTCCGCTTATTTATACAGGATGAGGCGATTCCCTGTTTGGGTCTCGTGTACCCCCGGGGATATTTGTCATGCACAAGTATCCCCGGCCCGACCCGGGTGCCTTCGAGTTTTTATACGAGGGGAAGACTGGCCCCTGTTGATATGATGCGTGACCTCGGGAGTTCCTGAACTCCCTTGATCATTCATCATTCGCCTACCCGTGGCCTCGCCTTCGTGTTTTTATCCTAGGGGAAGGCTCCCGAACCCCTGGTCGTCCGGCGGTGTGTCACGGTAGAGTGCCCGGGACAGAGTCCCAGAGACTCCCGCGCAACACCTCGCCCTCACGCGAAGCCCGCTTTGATGGTCTGTCCACGCGAACCTCTCCCCACGGGGGGAGATGTTCACGCTTCCAGATCATCCCCTACCCGTATCTCCTGTACATGAGGAGTAGCTACGTCCCTGCTGCCTCCGATTGTTTATACAGGGTGAGGCGAGCCCCTGTTTGAGTCTCTTGTACCCCCGGGGATATTTGTCATGCACAAGTATCCCCGGCCCGGGTGCCTACGAGTTTTTATACGAGGGGAAGGCCGGCCCCTGTTGGTGAGATGTGTGACATCACGATCCGAAGATCCTTCAGCCATCCATCCCCCACCTACCCGTGTCCCCGCCTTCGAGTTTTAACAGGGAAAGGCGAATCCCTGGTCGCCCCGGAGTCGAGAGACGGACAGTCCCAAGGCGCGAAGACTCGAGGGACCCCTCAACCGACTCCGGGGCTAGCGCGCCGCGTGTGCCATCGATTTTAGCAGTTAGACACTCCTGCATCCTCTGGCCACCTTGTGACCTCCAGAGAGGCCCCAAGGGTGCAATTACCTACCCGATCCTCCATCGTGAGGATTGAAAGCTATCCCTATTAAGGAGCGCAGTCCCGGGGCTTCAGGAGGAGCCCGAGCAGCTTTCCTTTCACCCCCGGCAAGGGAAACCCCTCCTGCGTCCCTAGGAGGAATGGTCGTCCCGAGAGGTCATAAGTGGATAACCACTTCGTCCCCGAGGAACCATCCCCCTTTCCTCCGCCCATAGACGGAGGCTAGCTCATTGATGAGATTTGGGATCTAGGATCCCTCCTCCCATCAATGAGCTCTCCCGGTGCAAACCCGGGCGAGTGGACTGCCACTCTCGCGTGATAACTTCAGGCCGGCAGTGGGCCCCCGACCAAGACCACGGCTTAAGGACATCTCTGCCCCCGTCCCTACCGATGGGTGCATAAACACCCAAACTTCGGGACGTGACCGTAGTCCCCGCAGAAACCAGCGCCAGCCTTCCATGATCGAGGAGTGCATTCACGAGTGAAGGCACTCCCGGTGTACTCTTAGCACATGTCCCAGCCCTCAGAGCTGAGACATGTGAGCCCTCTCACCACGGCAAGGTGGTACACCATCGAGAGGGAGAAATCAACCTAACCTTTTTTTTTTTTTTTTTTTTTTTTTTTTGACGGAGGGAAATGCTTTATGTGGCTACCCGCCAGTGTGATAAAGTGGTAAGGGCGGGTTGCGTGGGACTCCCGGGCTTCTGGAGGTCGAGGCTGGGTCCGTCTTCCGTGCAAGGCCCGTATACCGCACTAAAACCTCCGAGTGTCTGATCCTGGCGCGCGTAGTAACGGGGTTCCTCGATCCGCCTCTGCAGACACTACGCAGATGTTTCGCGCGCCATTGCCTTATTTGGACTTGTTTTCTGATCGGACGGAGGTGACACCAGTTCCTCCGTCCGTCCTAACCTCGTGAGTTGCAAGAGCAATTCCTCACGACCGGGTGGGGGGGAGAGGGAGAGAACAAGCAGAGAGCCCTCACGCTTGCACGAGCTATTGGGTCCCATCGCTCACCCCCCCCCTCTATACCTCCCCCCAAACGCCGGTCCACACCACTCTCCCGCTTAGTCGGGAGTGAGTGCTGCGTGTGTAGAGTGCCGCGTCAAGTTGGCACTACTTCCTGGCCCGATGTGGGCTGACGACACCTAGTTTTCCGCGGGGAGGCCAAGTCCTCCCCGCTAATGTCATCTCTTTCCGCTGCTTCGCACTCCGACAACCGTTCTCGCAACACTACGATCCTGATTGTCAGGGGCCGCATCCCCAGTGCATGGTCGCCGCAGCCGATTCATTGCCGCTCTGCCCCTACCTCTTCCTCTGCGCGGAACTCTCCTGCCTCTTCCTCCTCTCCGCGGGCCGGCTCTGGGGCCTTCCCCTCTTCTGTCCCGCTCGGCATTCTCCTTCGCTAGGACCACTGTGTCGCAGTATTTGGCGAGGGCGATCCACACTTCCTCTCGTTCCAGCATTTTGCTGGTCAGTGCTGCCAGTGACAGGTCATCGCCAGCAGCCGCCTTGAGGGCGAGTCTCTCCTCGTCCCAGGCGGCACACGTCTCTAACGTGTGCTGTGCGTCGTCGCACTCTGCTCCGCAGAACAGACAAGCAGGGGTGGGGTCTTTGCCAATCCGGCAAAGGTACTGGCCAAAACACCCGTGGCCGGTTATCACCTGTGACAGTCTGAATGTCATGTTCCCCCATCCCCTGCCCGTCCACTCCTCGAGCTTACCCTCAAGAGCTTCTCTCACCCTTAGTCCATTTAGTTCTGGGCCGGTGAGCCACTCTTTCCAATCTTCAAAGAGGCGAGTCGTCGCCTCTCTCCGGAACCTAGCTTCGTCACGGAACACGTCCGCGTTCTCAGAGCGTTCTCGTCGCCTCCTCCTGATGTCGTGGAACACTTGCGCGTGCATGTTTGCCACGAGATGCAACGGAGGGAATCCCGCCAGCAGAGTCGCCGCAGCGTGAGATATCGTTCGATATCAACGTATCGCCCTTATCGCCATTGTCCTCTGGGCGCGGTATAGGATCAGCCGAATTCCTTCCGAGATCAGCTGCCTTCGCTCGACCAAACTGGAAAATACAAAGTGCCACCGAATGCACCACAGTGGCAAAGAGATTATAGCCTTCCACTCCGGGCCTGCCCAGATTCGGCAGGAGCTGGAGCACTGTCCCGTAAATCCGCCAGCCTGGGCGGCGGCGAAATGTCTGACGAAATCCCACTTTTCGTCTAAGAAGACGAGCCCTATAATTGATCTGAGGGCCTGAGATCCACCCGCGTGTCCTCTACGCACGTGGCGCATCAGTAGGAGCCTCCTGTCGATCCTGCCTGGGAACACACACAGCCTCCGGGACCCTGGGGCAACCCTTAGGCCCAGGGAGTGGATTTCATCCACCACCAGCCCCAGTGCTAGGTCCATTCGTGCCTTCGCTTCGCTCCACTCCTCGCCGGCCGCCATGACGAGGGTATCATCCGCGTAACAAACGGTGACCGATCCCGGAGGGAGGACGACCTCCGAGAGCACCCGGTT
>CAKMUF010000268.1:0-19101 GCA_928718305.1 Tetramorium bicarinatum | reverse complement strand
AAAAATTTATCTAAATTTATTTATGTCAATACTTAATATAATAATTTTGTAATAAATTTGTTCGTCCTCTATTTCAGTGGTACGTATGGCAAGTGAGATCTGACGCGTCGTCAAGTACGACAGTACTGTGCAGGAACCCAACGCGCACCTATCAAGCAAGGGCGGTAACAGATGGCCGCGGAAGTCGTTGAACGTCGTGTAGCCCTCCTCGTTGCGTGCCACCTTGTCGTGGTGAGGGGGCTCACCCGTCGCTCCTAGGAGCTTTGGGTGCCAAGAGCACGCCGTACCTTTTCGTCTCTTTCGAGAGGGAATTGGTACAACCGGGAGCAGGAGCCGGGGTGGCCGCGGAAGTCGTTGAACGTCGTGTAGCACGACGATTTCGACTTTCGCGGCTAACTCCGGCGCGCCTGCGGGGTCGAGCAGGAGCCGGGGTGGCCGCGGAAGTCGTTGAACGTCGTGTAGCACGACGATTTCGACTTTCGCGGCTAACTCTGGCGCGCCTGCGGGGTAGGGCAGGAACCGGGGTGGCCGCGGAAGTCGTTGAACGTCGTGTAGCACGACGATTTCGACTTTCGCGGCTAACTCCGGCGGGACCGGGCAGGAACCGGGGTGGCCGCGGAAGTCGTTGAACGTCGTGTAGCACGACGATTTCGACTTTCGCGGCTAACTCCGGCGGGACCGGGCAGGAACCGGGGTGGCCGCGGAAGTCGTTGAACGTCGTGTAGCACGACGATTTCGACTTTCGCGGCTAACTCTGGCGCGCCTGCGGGGTCGGGCAGGAGCCGGGGTGGCCGCGGAAGTCGTTGAACGTCGTGTAGCACGACGATTTCGACTTTCGCGGCTAACTCCGGCGGGACCGGGCAGGAACCGGGGTGGCCGCGGAAGTCGTTGAACGTCGTGTAGCACGACGATTTCGACTTTCGCGGCTAACTCTGGCGCGCCTGCGGGGTCGGGCAGGAACCGGGGTGGCCGCGGAAGTCGTTGAACGTCGTGTAGCACGACGATTTCGACTTTCGCGGCTAACTCCGGCGCGCCTGCGGGGCCGGGCAGGAACCGGGGTGGCCGCGGAAGTCGTTGAACGTCGTGTAGCACGACGATTTCGACTTTCGCGGCTAACTCCGGAGCGCCTGCGGGGCCGGGCAGGAACCGGGGTGGCCGCGGAAGTCGTTGAACGTCGTGTAGCACGACGATTTCGACTTTCGCGGCTAACTCCGGCGCGCCTGCGGGGCCGGGCAGGCACCGGGGTGGCCGCGGAAGTCGTTGAACGTCGTGTAGCACGACGATTTCGACTTTCGCGGCTAACTCCGGCGCGCCTGCGGGGTCGAGCAGGAGCCGGGGTGGCCGCGGAAGTCGTTGAACGTCGTGTAGCACGACGATTTCGACTTTCGCGGCTAACTCCGGCGCGCCTGCGGGGCCGGGCAGGAGCCGTGGTGGCCGCGGAAGTCGTTGAACGTCGTGTAGCACGACGATTTCGACTTTCGCGGCTAACTCCGGCGCGCCTGCGGGGCCGGGCAGGCACCGGGGTGGCCGCGGAAGTCGTTGAACGTCGTGTAGCACGACGATTTCGACTTTCGCGGCTAACCCCGGCGCGCCTGCGGGCCGGGCAGGAACCGGGGTGGCCGCGGAAGTCGTTGAACGTCGTGTAGCACGACGATTTCGACTTTCGCGGCTAACTCCGCGCGATATACCTGCGGGGCCGGGCAGGAACCGGGGTGGCCGCGGAAGTCGTTGAACGTCGTGTAGCACGACGATTTTCGACTTTCGCGGCTAACTCCGGCGCGCCTGCGGGGCCGGGCAGGAACCGGGGTGGCCGCGGAAGTCGTTGAACGCGTAGCACGACGATTTCGACTTTCGTATTAACCCGGCGCGACGCGGCCGGGCAGGAACCGGGGTGGCCGCGGAAGTCGTTGAACGTCGTGTAGCACGACGATTTCGACTTTCGCGGCTAACTCCGGCCCGCCTGCGGGGTCGGGCAGGAGCCGGGGTGGCCGCGGAAGTCGTTGAACGTCGTGTAGCACGACGATTTCGACTTTCGCGGCTAACTACGGCGCGCCTGCGGGGCCGGGCAGGAACCGGGGTGGCCGCGGAAGTCGTTGAACGTCGTGTAGCACGACGATTTCGACTTTCGCAACTAACTACGGCGCGCCTGCGGGGCCGGGCAGGAACCGGGGTGGCCGCGGAAGTCGTTGAACGTCGTGTAGCACGACGATTTCGACTTTCGCGGCAACTAACTCCGGCGCGCCTGCGGGGCCGGGCAGGAACCGGGGTGGCCGCGGAAGTCGTTGAACGTCGTGTAGCACGACGATTTCGACTTTCGCGGCTAACTCGGGCGCGCCTGCGGGGTCGAGCAGGAGCCGAGGTGGTCGCGGAAGTCGTTGAACGTCGTGTAGCACGACGATTTCGACTTTCGCGGCTAACTCGGGCGCGCCTGCGGGGTCGAGCAGGAGCCGGGGTGGCCGCGGCAGTCGTTGAACGTCGTGTAGCACGACGATTTCGACCTCGCGGCTAACTCCGGCGCACTGCGGGGCCGGGCAGGAACCGGGGTGGCTGCGGAAGTCGTTGAACGTCGTGTAGCACGACGATTTCTGACTTTCGCGGCTAACTCCGGCGCGCCTGCGGCCGGGCAGGAACCGGGTGCCGCGTGGAAGTCGCTGAACGTCGTGTAGTTAATGACGATTTTCTGACTTTCGCGGCTAACTCCGGCGCGCCTGCGGGGCCGGGCAGGAACCGGGGTGGCCGCGGAAGTTGTTGAACGTCGTGTAGCACGACGATTTCGACTTTCGCGGCTAACTCCGGCGCGCCTGCGGGGCCGGGCAGGAACCGGGGTGGCCGCGGAAGTCGTTGAACGTCGTGTAGCACGACGATTTCGACTTTCGCGGCTAACTCCGGAGCGCCTGCGGGGCCGGGCAGGAACCGGGGTGGCCGCGGAAGCCGTTGAACGTCGTGTAGCACGACGATTTCGACTTTCGCGGCTAACTCCGGAGCGCCTGCGGGGCCGGGCAGGAACCGGGGTGGCCGCGGAAGTCGTTGAACGTCGTGTAGCACGTCGATTTCGACTTTCGCGGCTAACTCCGGCGCGCCTGCGGGGCCGGGCAGGAACCGGGGTGGCCGCGGAAGTCGTTGAACGTCGTGTAGCACGACGATTTCGACTTTCGCAACTAACTACGGCGCGCCTGCGGGGCCGGGCAGGAACCGGGGTGGCCGCGGAAGTCGTTGAACGTCGTGTAGCACGACGATTTCGACTTTCGCGGCTAACTCTGGCGCGCCTGCGGGGTAGGGCAGGAACCGGGGTGGCTGCGGAAGTCGTTGAACGTCGTGTAGCACGACGATTTCGACTTTCGCGGCTAACTCCGGCGCGCCCGCGAGGCCGGGCAGGAACCGGGGTGGCCGCGGAAGTCGTTGAACGTCGTGTAGCAATGACGATTTCGACTTTCTCGCGGCTAACTCCGGCGCGCCTGCGGGGCCGGGCAGGAACCGGGGTGGGCCGCGGAAGTCGTTGAACGTCGTGTAGCACGACGATTTCGACTTTCGCGGCTAACTCCGGCGCGCCCGCGGGCCGGGCAGGAACCGGGTGGCCGCGGAAGTCGTTGAACGTCGTGTAGCACGACGATTCGACTTTCGCGGCTAACTACGGCGCGTCGGGGCGGGCAGGACCGGGGTGGCCGCGGAAGTCGTTGAACGTCGTGTAGCACGACGATTTCGACTTTCGCGGCTAACTACGGCGCGCCTGCGGGGCCGGGCAGGAACCGGGGTGGCCGCGGAAGTCGTTGAACGTCGTGTAGCACGACGATTTCGACTTTCGCGGCTAACTCCGGCGCGCCTGCGGGGCCGGGCAGGAACCGGGGTGGCGCGGAAGTCGTTGAACGTCGTGTAGCACGACGATTTCGACTTTCGCGGCTAACTCCGGCGCGCCTGCGGGGCCGGGCAGGAACCGGGGTGGCCGCGGAAGTCGTTGAACGTCGTGTAGCACGACGATTTCGACTTTCGCGGCTAACTCCGGCGCGCCTGCGGGTCGGGCAGGAGCCGGGGTGGCCGCGGAAGTCGTTGAACGTCGTGTAGCACGACGATTTCGACTTTCGCGGCTAACTCCGGCGCGCCTGCGGGGCCGGGCAGGAACCGGGGTGGCCGCGCGAAGTCGTTGAACGTCGTGTAGCACGACGATTTCGACTTTCGCAACTAACTACGGCGCGCCTGCGGGGCCGGGCAGGAACCGGGGTGGCCGCGGAAGTCGTTGAACGTCGTGTAGCACGACGATTTCGACTTTCGCGGCTAACTCCGGCGCGCCTGCGGGGCCGGGCAGGAACCGGGGTGGCCGCGGAAGTCGTTGAACGTCGTGTAGCACGACGATTTCGACTTTCGCGGCTAACCCGGCGCGCCTGCGGGGCGGAGCAGGAGCCGGGGTGGCCGCGGAAGTCGTTGAACGTCGTGTAGCACGACGATTTCGACTTTCGCGGCTAACTACGGCGCGCCTGCGGGGCGGAGCAGGAGCCGGGGTGGCCGCGGAAGTCGTTGAACGTCGTGTAGCACGACGATTTCGACTTTCGCGGCTAACTACGGCGCGCCTGCGGGGCGGAGCAAAAGCCGGGGTGGCCGCGGAAGTCGTTGAACGTCGTGTAGCACGACGATTTCGACTTTCGCGGCTAACTCCGGCGCGCCTGCGGGGCCGGGCAGGAACCGGGGTGGCCGCGGAAGTCGTTGAACGTCGTGTAGCACGACGATTTCGACTTTCGCGGCTAACTCCGGCGCGCCTGCGGGGCCGGGCAGGAACCGGGGTGGCCGCGGAAGTCGTTGAACGTCGTGTAGCACGACGATTTCGACTTTCGCGGCTAACTCCGGCGCGCCTGCGGGGCGGGCAGGAGCCGGGGTGGCCGCGGAAGTCGTTGAACGTCGTGTAGCACGACGATTTCGACTTTCGCGGCTAACTCCGGCGCGCCTGCGGGGCCGGGCAGGAACCGGGGTGGCCGCGGAAGTCGTTGAACGTCGTGTAGCACGACGATTTCGACTTTCGCGGCTAACTCCGGCGCGCCTGCGGGGCCGGGCAGGAACCGGGGTGGCCGCGGAAGTCGTTGAACGTCGTGTAGCACGACGATTTCGACTTTCGCGGCTAACTCCGGCGCGCCTGCGGGGCCGGGCAGGAAGGGGTGGCCGCGGAAGTCGTTGAACGTCGTGTAGCACGACGATTTCGACTTTCGCGGCTAACTCCGGCGCGCCTGCGGGGCCGGGCAGGAACCGGGGTGGCCGCGGAAGTCGTTGAACGTCGTGTAGCACGACGATTTCGACTTTCGCGGCTAACTCCGGCGCGCCTGCGGGGCCGGGCAGGAACCGGGTGGCCGCGGAAGTCGTTGAACGTCGTGTAGCACGACGATTTCGACTTTCGCGGCTAACTCCGGAGCGCCCGCGGGGCCCCCCTCGTTGCGTGCCACCTTGTCGTGGTGAGGGGGCTCACCCTTCGCTCCTAGGAGCTTTGGGTGCCAAGAGCACGCCGTACCTTCTCGTCTCTTTTGAGAGGGAATTGGTACAATGTCCCAATCTACGATGTAGGACACCGTCCCGAGCAGAAATTTTAAAAGGGTCCTACTAAGGACCTAATAAGGATTCCCTAACGCCTGATCAGGAACATATCAGGTATCCCTTGTTAGGCCCTGACCGTAAATGTAACGTCGAGAATTAAAGTTGCCTGATCATGATTTTTTTATCGGGGCCTCATGACTGCCCCTTACTGGACCCTATATTTTCTAACAGGGTGCTGGTAAGGCACCATTAGGTTTATTAGTATTATGCATAGATAAAGTTATATTTCAGTCATTTCATAAATTTGTACATTATTTTCAAAATGTACATATTTAAATTAAGAGCATCTATTTCCACATAAATTAGATGCTCATTGAGGTACATTCAACGAATATACGCGAAGAAACGTTGTGCTTTGATTAGTTAAAAATGAACTTTAAGCTTATTTATATAGTTTCCGAAACGGACTTTACTTATGAGAAAATGAATAATCCCTGCGACTCCTAGCGGCGTGAGTCAAACTTATACGAATTTATGGATATCTAACCTAACCAAAAAAGAGCCCTTTCTTGCAACACGACGATTTTTTATGAAAAGATTTTATGAAAATTTTAAAACGATATTACTTATTTTGTTACACACATTGCTACATATATTTCCATGAATGACTAATTTTCTGTGTAAGTCAAAATATATTATAAGAAATATTACAAGTATATTCTGAGGATATATAAGATTAATTAATTAAATAATATACCATACGAAATATTATAGGAATTTTCTCAGTAAATTATGATGTATATTCACAGAATGATTACAGAATTTGAATGATATCATGTGCTATCTGGGGGTTAATATTTATTCAGGCTAACATTCATCAAACCTTATGAGGGAAATAATAGGAACATGGAAATCAGGTCCATGTAAGAATTACCTGAAAAATGTTTGAAAAGGGCGCTCTGTTGCGCACCTGATCAGGCACATATCTGGAATTCCTTATTAGGGCATACCTTATTGTTTCCTGATCAGGCGCTAGTCATGCATCAGGCGTACCTAATCTAATTTCTGCTCGGGGTGTCAAGTGATGCATGGCCGTGGGAACATTAACCCGTTTCGTCCGGGAGGGACCTTTGACTTTTCTTCATGTAGTAAGTTTTCAAAGAAAAAATCGAGGAATCATTTAAAAAATTCCGTATTCTATTGTATTTTTGTCTGCTCTTTATGATTGTTCGTTTTTCGCTATCATTTGCCATTTTCCCAATATAGCGGCAGAAACTTAAAAAAGTCGTAAAAAAGTCAATTTCTATTTCGTTAAATCGTATTTTTTAACATTAAGACGTTGTCGGTTTGTTCCCAAATGTTTTTACTAAAAGAAAAAATTAAATTCGTTTATAAATTCAAAATGGCAAATCCAATGTGGCACAGTAATTGTAGGCTGATAGAAGGATTTGGAATTAGTACGTTCGAGTTTAAACAATAAATTATAATAATATTAGTTTTCGTTTATGGACAAATGTACAGAATTTCGTGCCAAAATGTATCTGAAAAAAAAAATAGGTTTTCACAACCAAAAAACGTCTGTTTATTACACAGGAATGTATATTACACTGGACTTTATAAACGAAACTAAATTTTCTTTTAATGAAAACATTTATGCCGCCAGATTCAAACGATGAAAATGATCCGACAACATTTTGATTTTCATTAATACGATATAATGAAAAAGAAATTGATTTTTTTGCGATTTTTTACGTTTTTGCCGCCATATTTTGAAAATGACGGTTGATATCGAAAAACGGACAACGCGGTCAGAAAGAGCGGACAAAAATTCAATAGGATATGGAATTGTCAAAATGATCCATCGATTTTTTCTTTGATAATTTATTACAATTTACTGAAGTAAAGTAAAAATTTAGGTCGTTCCCGGACGAAACCGGTTAAACAACACAGTCGCGGACGGTCCCCTGGGGCATCTGCCGACCTCTAGTTTAGCGGTTCGGATAATAGCGAAATTTATTTTTTATTGATATTGATAGTAACAGAGAGAAACCTGAGAGCGGCCTTTTTCGTGGGACCGATCGTTGGCCTAGCATCCGCGCCAAACATGTTTACATAAACTATGATTAAAATGTCTTTTTATATATGTGTAGATATAAACAATCGTATTTTACGCGTAAACGCCCTATCTTGGTAGCACGGATATACACCATGTATTGAAGCGATTTATCGACAGTGAACGTGGCCACGTAGTTCTACATCCACGTTTGGCGCGGATGCTAGGCCGGGCACAAACGCACCTGGTTTGTGCCAGATATCTCTTGGATATCTGAAGTGTAAAAACATTTTTTAGATGTCTGCGATATGTTTCATGTGTATGTATGTTATCTGCAATAAGAAGCAATTTTAATAATTTCATGCATTCAGAAACTTTTACAGGTATAGCTTTAATAATCCATAAACGTCTTTCAGACTTTGTTCGCGTTTAGAATCGAAGTTACATGAATTGGAAATTCATTTAATTTTTCTTATCTCGTGATAGCAGTAGAACGAAGGGATTTCGGCATCCCTCCTTGCGAAACGTCGTGACTATCGGAGGGTGACTTCGCGGATACGACCGCCGCGGGCGTGGTGACACGCGCGATCTACGGGCGCTGAGCTTGACATTCGGTCCTTTTTAGATCTTGGGTAACTGCCATCGGATTACGATCACCCCCAACTGCGAAATGTATAATATCCCGCCGACCGCGCGACTTAGCCGCGACTTAGTCTCGATTCACTCGCGGCGACCAGTCCGCCGTCGACGAGCGCCAAGTGCGTACCCACGACGTGATGCCTCCGCTTTTGGTTCCTCACGGGTCCCGGTTCCCGTCCGTTTCTTCTCGCGATCTTCAGCGGGACCGTAATTCTTGCGACTTCTCGTAATCGATCTCCCGCCCCGGTAAAAACTGGCGCAACCCTCGATTTCAAATCTCGGAAAGATTTTATGGAGGGTTTCGGAATTTTTAAAAAATCATCATCTGGATAATTAGTGCTTGAGAAGTGACAGGTCGCAAAGAAAAATCGAAATTATGAATGGAAACTGAGGAATCGATGGACCCGAAATGACTGAAAATTGATAACACTGTCCAGCACCGTTTTTATAACATGAATGTGAATAGTCATTTTCAACGTATTTTTACCTGTTGAACACAAATCTGTTATCCGAATTTCGCTATCACGTCACAATTTTGAAAAAAATGGCATCAAAGTAGCCAAAAATGACAATTTCAAGAGTTTTCATGACGTTATAGCTCCGGCACTAAATTTTTTGTTCAAATTTTGTTCATACGATTCAAAAGCAACTTTTAGCTTTAAAATATATTTTATTTTGTTTCGATATAATTTTTCATTGTTAAAATATTTTGAATTTTGGATAACAATCAAACTACACACGCAGCAGCATGTTTATGGTAATGGAGTATGCATTAATGATGCACACCTATTATATTATTTAAGTCTAAAAACACTTATTTTGCACATAATGCAGTATGAAGATAAAGTAAAATGTCTTTTGCATGTGTCTTTCATGTAGGAAAAAGAGCTATTTTCTAAGTATTACATTTTGAAAAGGAAAAATTATATCAATACGAAATAAAATGCATTTTAAAGATAAAAGTTGATAGTTTCGAATAGTATGAACAAAATTTGAAAAAAAATTTAGTATCGGCGCTATAATGTCATGGAAATCTTCAAAATCGTCATTTTTTGGCCACTTTGACGGAATTTTTTTCAAAATTGTGACGTGATAACCAAATTTAGATAACGGATTTGTGTTCAGCAGAAAGAAATATATTGAAAATGACTATTCACACTTGTGTTATAAAAAAAATGTCAAATTTTGTCGGAATGTAATTACAAATAATAAGATAGAAACTATATCTTAATTATTAATTTTTTATCTTATTTGACATAAAATTGCATTACACATTTATTATTTTGATATTTATCAGACGCTAAAAACTAAGAAAAAAGTTTTTAGTGACTTGTTAAAGTTCCATTTTCAGAGCCTAAAATAGCTGCGAAACAATAAAATTTAGAAGATTATCGATAGTTATCGATATTAATTTAATCTTGATGAGCGGAGTAATGTAAATGTTCAATTTTACTCCAAAGTATTGCCAAAGAGGGGACACAGCAGAAAACTAAATTGAAAAGTTTTTAATAACATTGCGGACATCGATATTTGTCCACTTTGAAACGGTGAACATATATTCGTCGACAGTGTGCGCGAGTGAAAAATGGTTTTGCGCGGGCAGGAAGATAACAAGTGGACTAGTTATGATTGACAAAGTATGTTACACGGTGAGTCAAAATTGCTGTATCATAAATCTTTTTTTTTTTCAATGCTCTTTGCACGATACAGAAAAAGATCGCGACAACATTGAGGCGCTCCTTCACACGAAAGTTGTACAAAGTTCGGACGAAATAAAGCGAGATCCGAGATCAAATGCGTATTTACGAGGAAACACATCAGAGAAAACGGAAATTTGTTTATTGATAATTTATGTGCCTCTTCCACGAAGCTATAAATATTTGAGACTGTTTCTTCATTCATTTATTATCTGCCCATCAATATTTAACACGTGATGTCTGATTTTACAATTGCGAGCTGCGTACAAACGAATGAAATTAGCATTCACCAATTAATATTTTTGTGATAGATTGCTAGAAATAATTATGATTATGTTAACAAAATAAATCTGAAAATAATTTTTTTATATTACTAATTGTAAGTATGTTTCTTCTTATTAGATCTGTATTAGATATGCTCAATAATGTTACTTAGACAAGGAAATTTTTAGATATTTTGCACAAGATATAATGATAGAATTTATAATTGATAATATATGTCCACATGTGTTCATTAAAGCGAGTTTAGACACGACCTTGGCCAATATTCAAAATTCAATTTTACCTAGCTGCTTATGGCTCAGATAAATTTACCTTTTAATTAAATTAATATTTAGCTTTGTGAAGAACAGTTTTCGAACATTAAAAAATAACAATTTCAGTACAAATATTGAGCTATTTATTATTTAATTAACGTTAATATAAAAAAATATATGTTAATTCTACAATATCAAACTATCGATACTTTAAATATAATTAGTATTTTATGCTATGAGTTTATCAACTAAAATATACATTCAATACACATGATTGAAAACGTGGCTTACGATTTTATCATGTAAAGTCTTGTAAGCCGAACGTATTTCTGTCTTTTGATATGATTAAAAAAAGTAATTTATTTATTAAGTTTCTCATTCTTAACGCAAAATTCGTGAATCATACATTGCTTATCATTTTTCTCAATTAAAAACATAATATTCGCAGTAATAAGAAAATTACATACTTTTAATAATTTCTTTTTAAGATAATTCGAAAAATATATTAACGCAGTATTGAAACCATTTGCAAAATGGCAAATTTATAACAGTTTCCGCTTCATTTTATCTCTCTAACAAAATGTCGTACTGATGAACACGATAATTCCAATTTTTATCCGGATGTTAAATTGTTAGCGCGGAAGTGCGCTTCTTTCGGAAAAAAAGTACCAAATTCCGCATTTTGTTAAAGCTCGCGATTTTCGTCGCGAGTATTTTTGGTAAGGTCGCACGGAAATATAGAGCGACAGTCAGACGATTCGTCAGACATAGCGACGACGTCGTCGTATATACGTGTTATTAACGGCGTCATTGTGCTCGTAATAGTTACAGCACAAGTGATGTGAAGCTTACTACACCGGGAAGGCATTCGTTCCGGAATGTGGAATCGAAGCGAATCATCCCGCGTACTTTATGCAATAACTGGCTGATCCAGCGATGCTAGATGCGCTGATAGAGACAGTGATTTCAAGATATAAAAGAAAAATATGCAATATATATATATATATATATATATATATATATATATATTCGTAATGTTGTAAAATTTATCATCTAAATTTCTATCATCTATAATGAAATATTAAGTTATTATGCAAAGTATGTATACTCTTAGATCCGCCGCGTTATTTTTTAAGTTCAACAGGTGGTTGAACTACTTGAGTAAATGTAATTATAAATGATTTTCCAAATATAATACATAATCGCAATTATAATACAATGTTCTCGTTAAAAGTCCTTAAAAAAAATCAGATTTTTTTTGTATATTTAAAGTATCTCTCTCTAACGTGAGAAAGATAATGATAAGAATTGCAATAACGACAAGCGGATCGTTTCTTACATACTTAAAATGTTTCAGAAGTCAAATAATAACAAGTAAAGTGCCAAGCACTTCTGGCCGCATTTCGAGGTGCATTCTCGAGGTGTCGATCGACAAAGTGCATGCTGAAGTGCGGCCGCAAAGGTCGCGCGTCGTCCGGAAATCTCGTGCAAATAGTGTGTTTACCCAGACACTTCGTGGTTACTTCGACATCCAAAGTTATATTTATCATCGCATTACTGGCGCGATTCCCGCGAGACATTACTTACTAGACGTTATTTACGATGAGATACCGTGAGTGAAAGAGAGAAAAAAATGCAGTCACGCCAGTATTCTCGGGTCCGTTTGGCAATGACGTTACGCTTGTGACGCGTGCAACCGTTTTTAGCGTCATATCGATACAATCCGAAACTCGGTGCCGCTCATAACTGTGACGAAATATGCATATAAAGCGCCGGGAATGATACGTATTCCCAAATCCGTAGTCGTAACGAAATGAAACTTGAATTCGATAAAAATGAGAAAAAAAAGATCGACTCTTGGAATTAAATTAATAAATACAGAAATTAAATTTTAATACGAATATAAATCTCGTATATTTTTAAAATATTTAATTAAAGCTATGATTTTTCTACGTTATATGTGAAATTCTATAAAAAAAAGTTTATCATATTTGCTGATAGAATGTTTCACTTATTTAAATACTAAATCGTGGAAATCTTATGAAGAAACGATTTTATCAATCGCTTTAGTTTATCTTCGCCGAGTCTTTTCTACCGCAGATTACGGCTACGCAAATTATTTGCTCAACAAATTTTTATTATTAAGTATATCGACAAATCTGGGTCTAGATCATTCCGTTTTTAGTCAGCGCTTCGCGTTCCGCGGAATATTTCTGGCGAATGATGCGATCGCGCGCGCTGCGACGATCTTGCATTGCGAGACATCCTCACTGTTCTTGTTGAGTAGATCTCTGTTCGGAAAGTTTGGCGCTGCGAACGATCGTAAAGTGATTCTTAACTCTCGTCAAGATTAAAACTGAAAGCGAGAACGCGCGAACGTCTTCGCGGAAAAGTTGCAAGAGTGCGGTTTTACAATAAGACGAATTTAACTGTCCATTACCGCAAGTTACGGCAACGAAATGCATCTTGCTGCACAGGATATAAAAATGTTAAAATAATTTAACCGTTGACAAAAAATTGATATTTGCGTAGATGTGCAAGAGATAGAGACAGATTTGCATAACAATATATTATTAATATAATGTTTAATCTGTTCGTGTAATTATACCCCATAATTGTGGAAATTTCTTATATATACACCTAGCTATTTATTTGATGTTACTATACTTAAAAATGGTCCAATTTTTGTTCGGTTTGTGAGAATAAAATTAGAAAATAGGATTACGAAAAATAAAGAAATAAAAAAACGATATATCTATGTTAATAGCCAACAGAAAAATCATTCTTTATGACAGTTATTTTGCGATAGCTCAAAATAAATTATATCTATATTCTGTACTAGAATACGAGCCCATTTCGTTGCAATAGTCCATCATCTTAAAATAGAGATTGCATAAAAGAAACGAAAAATAAAATTTTCTGACGTTTGTGTGAAACAAGATCTTATCTTGTGTACTTTTTGTCTGTTATTTCATTTTATATAAATTATGGAACTAATCATTCTGTTAATTTTATATAAACTGTTCATTTTATATAAATTATGGAACTAATTAAAGATGAATAAAAGCGTTAATTTATTATTAAAGTAAATATGTCACGAAAAAAGCTATCGAGTTTTACACAACTTCTCGCGATATGAAGTATTCTAAAAATTAAACACATGTTGCGGTTTGCAATTGCAATACAATTTCCTCCTCAGGTTCGACAGACGAAAACTTCTGGAAGTATGAGTAACAACGTGCTCGCGAGCGCGTCGTTCTCGAGAAGAAACTGGCACGGTGCTCCTGAGTGGATAAAAAATGACGGTCTCTTATCAATACGAGGTCGCCAGTTCCACCAGTGGTGGATTCACCAGGCTCCTGCTCATGTGGCGCGGTTCCCTCTACAAACTCATTTACAGAGAATTACTGCTCTATCTGCTTCTTTTCGGCATTGTGTCCGCACTCTATCGCCACGTGTTCACTACCACACAAAAAAGGTAGACATTTCGGTATTTTAAAAAGCTCTAAATATAAATATACATATATAAATCTATAGACATATAATAAAAGAGGATCAATTATTTTGACATTAATTTTACCCATCAAAAGTATTAAACACAAAATATGTAATGAGTACTTTTTTTTAAAAATTGTTAATTGATTTGTGCATATGTTTTCCAGTTTTTTATTCTCTCTTAAAATCCTTCAGTGTAATTCTTTCCAATCTGTTCCCAATCTATTCTTTTTCGTTGACTATCGAAAGTTATTTGTAACATTCTGTGTTACAGGGAATTCGAACAAGTTGTCGTCTACTGCGACACCTTGATCAAACTGATCCCGCTGAGTTTCGTGCTTGGATTTTATGTGTCCTACGTAGCGCAAAGATGGTGGAAGCAATATACAGCGATACCATGGCCCGACAAGTGAGTTTGGATGCAGTTATCAAATATGCACCCTAAATTTTTAATAAGTTTTTAAATTTCTGATAGTAGAATATTCATTCTAATTTCTTTCCCAGTTTTGAACGAAGTTTGGGAAATAGCAAAAGCTAATTACCCAAAATAAAAACTATAAAGTATATATAATTCTCCCTTCTTTTCATAAGCTACTTTGTAAATTCTTCATTGCTTTTCTTCTTTCGCAGAGTGATGCATCTCGTAGCACTCTACATCACCGGAAACGACGATTACAGTCGGATGCTCCGCAGGGCTCTGATGCGTTACTTAAATCTCTCTCTGATACTCGTGCTACGTTCCATAAGCTCGGCGGTGAAGAGACGATTTCCCACTCTTGATCATGTCGTTGATTCCGGTAAATCACCGTATCGGAACCGCTAACGTCGTTCCGATGGCAATTAAAAATTAACGAGCTTGTTGCAGGCTTCATGACCACGTTGGAGCTTCAGTTATATCAGTCGGTGCCGAGTGTCGAGTTTAACACTTATTGGATACCATGCACATGGTTCATTAATCTTCTCAAGGAAGCACGCAAGGCCCACCGGATAGCCGATGCGCAAGGTTTAAAGCTAATAATGGAGGTGCGAATAAATTCGCGTTCTTCCTTTTCCTGACTTCCTCGCTTAAAACTTGAAATTTTCTTTGTTACATGTTGAAAGAAGAAAAATTCTTTTTCTTAAAATTCATAACAAAAATGGAAAATAAAGTCTATTATTTAAGTTATCATATTATTTTAGACATAATCCATATTGAGCATATAATCTTCGATTTTTTGTTCGCTTTTATCACGTTAATTTGAAACGCAAAGTATATGATACGGTATGATTGTATACTGGTAACCCAGAAAATCAATCGTTTGGTTAGAGAAACGATTACATTTTATGGGCAGCTACTGTGAGACGGCGCGTCGGTATACGGCAATTCGAAATACATCGTAAACCGTGTTGCAGTCTATCAACTACGTTTTTATTTTCCGCGATTAGTCACGTCTTTCAAACACATTATGCACTCGCACGAATATCTTCATCGGAATTGCTGTAGATAATGTAGCTTTTCTTCATGCATTTAAAAGCGATAAGCAGGAATCAGTCTTGATATGCCAAAAATACATAACAAATTAATGTGTGAAAATGACACATAAGTAAATAAAAAGAAGAACCAAATATGTTTTCTTCGTTTTGTTTCTATTACTCGTTATATCTCAGCATTTACTTATTGCAACTAATTAAATCATTTTCAGAAACATAATTGCTAGATATAATTAATTAAACAAAAATAATAAAAATTGATATTCTCTTTGGTATATAAGATCATTCTGATTTGTAGGAATTTAATGAGTTTCGGACGAAGTGCGGCATGTTGTGGAGCTACGACTGGGTGTCAATTCCTTTGGTGTATACCCAAGTAGTAACACTCGCCACTTACAGTTTCTTCGCGGTTGCCCTGATCGGCCGACAATATATCGAGGGCGTCGAGAAACAATTCCAATTGAAAATAGACAAATACGTGCCCATTTTCACGATTTTACAGTTCTTCTTCTTTATGGGGCTATTAAAGGTAGCCGAACAGCTGATAAATCCTTTTGGAGATGACGATGAGGATTTCGAGCTAAACTGGCTGATCGATCGACATACCAAGGTAATAAGACTGATTAGTAATTGTTTAGGAAAATTTAGAAAAACATCACGTTCACACGTCTACTTATGCGTGTGTATTAGGTATCGTATCTCGGAGTGGACACGCTGATGAACCGCTGTCCGCCGCTCGTCAAGGATATCTACTATGACGCGGAAAATGTAAGCCTGCCGTATACAGAAGCGGCTGCGGCGTATAAGAAGAAGACCTATCGCGGTAGCGTGGCGAATATGACGTTAGTATTATATACATGATTTATTGCAATATTCGTTTTAAATCAGAAGAAGATTAGAGATTGTACTTAATTATTTATGATTTTAATTGCGAAGTTTATTGTAAGGATCTCGCGAGTTTTGATTCTTGGGAGAGATACAGATAAGATACATTTTAAGTATGAGAACTTTGAATGATATATTCTGCAAGTTGTGCCTGATCTGCAACTGGTTTTTTTCTTGATCTTTTCAGGGTACCTGAGGAGAAACAGATGATGTTCTTGCCCGGAATTTTGGAAGAGGAAGAGGAATGCTCGACAGTTCCGACGCCTCGCACTTCGAGCGCCAGTTTAGCGAACCCGAATGACAGTCCAATGCATGAGAGGCGGTAAGATTGTAATTGAGATGCACATATTGATGTATATCCTAATTCTTATAAATTTTGATTAAACAAATAACTGTAGTTAAAATCATAAAATAGAATTAGATAAATAATTATAATTATTTCGACGATTATCGATTTGAAAGTTATACTTATTCAAATGTTGTAATTTTTTTTATCAAATTATAAGTAACATTTAAACATTTTAAATAAAAAAGTTATGTAAATTAAAAATTTATATAACTTATTTACTTCTAACATATTTTTGTCGTGTAGAAAATTAATACTTGCATATGTACATACAAGGCATTAAAAGATGCTCTTGTTTCGCTGTTAAGACACACAAGCTTTGAGGAACTCTATTAAGTTAGACTCGTTTGTTTCAGCCAGATCAGCGGGTCCCCTTCAATATCTGCAAAGATGGCTCGCAATTGTTCCGAAACGGTTGTGCAGCTGGATTGCCAAGAGCAGCCGCCGGCCGAACCGGAACAGCGACGGGTAATAGTCGAGGCCGTCCGGAAGTTCTCCTCCTTGGCGAAGAATTCGGCGTCTCGCGCTGGAAAGCCCTTTTTCTCGACTCTGGCGAAATCGCCGAAACCCATGTTGCGTCCTTGGCCGAGCGCAACAAATCTCTCACGTCCCATACAGACACTGCCGATTCCAACGCCGATTCCCACATCGGCTATTATTGAGACCGGAGATCCCTGGAAAAAGGACATACACGCTTGGAGGAAGAGCCAGCATCGACCCTCGGAAGATTCTGAAAGACGATCTAGTGCCTCGTCGCAGGAAGAAAAGAATCAGGAAGGTGTCGTGAACTCGGGGTTTGCCGAGGAAAGAATGGAGGTCGTGCCGGACATCTGTGATTACGATGACTTCGAGGAAGAGAATGAAGATTCATGCTCGGATCCTTCACATGAATCTCAATGCAGACAAATCTGTCAGCACTCATCGACCCCAGAAACGATCGACATGTCCGTGATCGGCGGCGAACCGAGTAGTTCAAGAATCAACAGTTCTCCAAAGTACCTGACAACCAGGAGAGGCCGGTCGACCAGCGATTCCAAGAAGAAGGGTATTCAATGGCGATCAAGACTATCCGGTAGAGCGTTGAAATTTCGCAGAAGAACCACCGACAGCATACCCACGGTGGGCGAGGTTCTGAATCAGACCTGGAGCTCGCCGAACCTGAGAAACTTGGAGGAACAGACAAAGACCGCGCAAAGTGTCACAGTTAATCCCCCTTCTAAGCAGGAGGAAGATTCTAAGTTATAAATAATGTAATATACTTGGGCGATGTTTCTATATTTAAACAAAAATGTAAACTTGTGGCAGTCTTAAAGAAATTTTACTATCAAGATTTTTCGCCAAAAATTACATTTTTGCTAAATCACTTTTTGATTATTATATTTGTTCAAAAAATTATCAGAAGTGATGATAATAGATAGTGATATTCGCGTTTGACCAGCGACATAAAATATTCTAAATAGCCTACTTAGATTTAATTTAATTACAATTATGAGTAAATATCAATGCGCGTTATGTATTTCTGTAAATATTGTAAATATAATAAATATGAAATGTAATATAAAAATAAAATTATGTAATTATGTATATTTGGAATAATTTATTGACACAGACATCATTGTGACACCTGATTTAATTCTTAATCCGGTAAACATAGTAAGTAATAATGATATAATATCAATGATATAATTCTTCAACAATAAATATAAATGTTATATACAAGACATAATACATTGTAGTTACACTGTCAAATTGCAAGTTACAAATGTCAAATATTTTATTCGACGTACCATGGATTAATTATGAATTGCACATTTTCTTGTAATAATGCACAATATAATTTTACCTAATCTGATGTTAATATAAAAAAAGAAAAATATAAGCAACCTCTTTTGAGGCTAACCTGCTTGTACCGAATGTCATTGTAATTAAATGTATTTTAGACTTTGCATTTTCTATACAAATTTAAATATTGGCTTTTATTTTAGGTTTTAACTAGGTTTTATCCGGTAGAAACAAATCAGCCTGTAGAGGCCCTCCACCACCGATTCCGATTGTCAGTCCTCTTTTATTTATAATATGAGACATTACTTAAGACAATCTTGAAATAAGAACTGACTATGAATACCGGAAGCAAATGCCTAAGAAGCAAAATTCAATATACATCGCAAAATAAGTTACACGAATAATTATAATATAGATATTGATTTGCGTAATAAACTCAGTTCCGAAACATTTTTTTAATAACTCTTGAAATTGAGTCAATTAATACTTGAGATTAATATCGTTCATTAATATCGAGATCATTTTCTTTCGCTGCAATTGATTCATTTGTACATTTTTGTAATTACCGACTTGTGAAAAGAAAATTTATCGATCACCGATAATGTAGGCGCACTAGGTAACGCAGGTATCCGAGCGACACGACGAGCAGTTGCCGACTGCCGCGCGAGTCTGTTTGATCACTCGGTC
>CAKMUF010000267.1:0-19399 GCA_928718305.1 Tetramorium bicarinatum | reverse complement strand
AATGCGTTTCCTATCATTGAACTAGTACGTCTTCAGCGGCCGTTGCCACTTCGCAGGATTTGTTCAATGCATTTCCTATCTTTGAACTAGTACGTTCTCAGCGGACTTTTCATTTCGCAAACTTGGTTCAATGCGTTTCTTGTCTTTGAGCTAGTACGTTCTTAGCGGCCGTTGTCATCTCGCAGGTTTGGTTCAATGCGTGCACTATCTTTGAACTAGAACGTTCTCAGTTGCCGTTGTCATTTCGCTTGCTTGGTTCAATGCGTTTCCTATCTTTGAACTAGTACGTTCTCTGCGGCCGTTTTCATTTCGCAAGCTTGGTTCAATTCGTTTCCTATCTTTGAACTAGTACGTCCTCAGCGGCCGTTGCCACTTCGCAGGCTTGGTTCAATTCGTTTCCTATCTTTGAACTAGTACGTCCTCAGCGGCCGTTGTCATTTCGCTGGCTTGGTTCAATGCGTTTCCTATTTTTGAACTAGTATGTTTTCAGAGGCCGTTGTCATCTCGCAGGCTTGGTTGAATTCGTTTTCTATCTTTGAACTAGTACGTTCTCAGCGGCCGTAGTCATTTCGCTGGCTTGGTTCAATGCGTTCCCTATCTTTGAACAAGTACGTTCTAAGCGGCCGTTGTCGTCTCGCTTACTTGGTTCCATGCGTTACCTATATTTGAACTAGTACGTCCTCAGCGGCCGTTTTCATTTCGATGGCTTGGTTCAATGCGTGCACTATCTTTGAACTAGTAAGTTTTCAGAGGCCGTTGTCATTTCGCAGGCTTGGTTCAATTCGTTTTCTATCTTTGAACTAGTACGTCTTCAGCGGCCGTTGCCACTCTGCAGGATATATTCAATGCGTTTCCTATCTTTGAACTAGTACGTCCTCAGCGGCCGTTGTCATCTCGCTGGCTTGGTTCAATGCGTTTCTTATCTTTGAACTATAGAGTCCTCAGCGGCCGTTCCCACTTCGCAGGCTTGGTTCAATGCGTTTCCTATCTTTGAACTAGTACGTCCTCAGCGGCCGTTTTTATTTCGCAAGCTTGGATCAATGCGTTTCCTATTTTTGAACTAATACGTTCTCAGCGGCCGTTGTCATCTCGCTGGCTTGGTTCAATGCGTTTCCTATTTTTGAATTAGTACGTCCTCAGCGGCCGTTGCCATTTCGCAGACTTTGTTCAATGCGTTTCCTATTTTTGAACTAGTACGTCTTCTGCGGCCATTGCCCCTTCGCAAGATTTGTTCAGTGCGTTTACTATCTTTTAACTATTACGTTTTCAGCGGCCGTTGTATTCTCGCTTGCTTGATTCAATGCGTTTCCTATCTTTGAACTAGTACGTCTTCAGCGGCCGTTGCCACTTCGCAGGCTTGGATCAATGCGTTTCCTATCTTTGAACTAGTACGTCTTCAGCGGCCATTGCCACTTCGCAAGCTTTGTTCAATGCGTTTCCTATCTTTGAACTATTACATCCTCAGCGGCCGTTGTCATCTCGCTGGCTTGGTTCAATGCGTTCCCTATCTTTGCACTAGTACATTTAAAGCGACCGTTGTCATCTCGCTTACTTGGTTCAATGCGTTTCCTATCTTTGAACTAGTACGTTTTCAGAGGCCGTTGTCATCTCGCAGGCTTGGTTCAATTCGTTTCCTATCTTTGAATTAGTACGTCCTCAGCGGCCGTTCTCATTTCGCTGGCTTGGTTCAATGCGTTTCCTATTTTTGAACTAGTATGTTTTCAGAGGCCGTTGTCATCTCGCAGGCTTGGTTCAATTCGTTTTCTATCTTTGAACTAGTACGTCCTCAGCGGCCGTAGTCATTTCGCTGGCTTGGTTCAATGCGTTTCCTATCTTTGAACAAGTACGTTCTAAGCGGCCGTTGCCACTTCGCAAACTTGGTTCAATGCGTTTCCTATCTTTGAACTATTACGTCTTCAGCGGCCGTTGTCATCTCGCAAGCTTGGTTCAATGCATTTCCTATCTTTGAACTAGTACGTCCTCAGCGGACTTTTAATTTCGCAAGCTTGGTTCAATGCGTTTCTTGTCTTTGAGCTAGTACGTTTTCAGCGGCCGTTGTCATCTCGCAGGTTTGGTTCAATGCGTGCACTATCTTTGAACTAGAACGTTCTCAGTTGCCGTTGTCATTTTGCTGGCTTGGTTCAATGCTTTTCCTATCTTTGAACTAGTACGTCCTCAGAGGCCGTTGTCATTTCGATGGCTTGGTTCAATGCGTGCACTATCTTTGAACTAGTAAGTTTTCAGAGGCCGTTGTCATTTCGCAGGCTTGGTTCAATTCGTTTTCTATCTTTGAGCTAGTACGTCCTCAGCGGCCGTAGTCATTTCGCTGGCTTGGTTCAATGCGTTCCCTATCTATGAACTAGTAGGTCCTCAGCGGCCGTTGTCATCTCGCTGGATTGGTTCAATGCGTTTCCTATCTTTGAACTAGTACGTCCTCAGCGGCCGTTGCCACTTCGCAAACTTGGTTCAATGCGTTTCCTATTTTTGAACTATTACGTCTTCAGCGGCCGTTGTTACTTCGCAGGATTTATTCAATGCGTTTCCTATCTTTGAACAAGTACGTTCTAAGCGGCCGTTGTCATCTCGCTTACTTGGTTCCATGCGTTTCCTATATTTGAACTAGTACGTCCTCAGCGGCCGTTGTCATTTCGATGGGTTGGTTCAATGCGTGCACTATCATTGAACTAGTACGTCTTCAGCGGCCGTTGTCATCTCTGTATGGTGGCCATTCAATGTTTCCGATCTTTAAATCAGTGCCGTTTTAAGCGGAATTGTCATCCTCGCTGGCTTGGTTCAATGCGTTTTTCCTACCTTTGATTTAGTGTTCTCAGCGGCCGTTTTCATTTCGCAAACTTGGTTCAATGCGTTTCCTATCTTTGACCTAGTAAATCCTCAAGCGGCCGTTGTCATCTCGCTGGCTTGGTCTAATGCGCTTCCTATCTTTGAACTATTACGTCCTCAGCGGCCGTTGTCATCTCCCTGGCTTGGTTCAATGCGTTTCTTATCTTTGAACTAGTACGTCCTCAGCAGCCGCATTCATTTAGCATGCTTGGTTCAACGCGTTCTTTTTCTTTGAACTAGTACGTCCTCAGCGACCGTTCCCACTTCGCAGGCTTTATTCAATGCGTTTCCTATCTTTGAACTATTACGTCCTCAGCGGCCGTTGTCATCTCCCTGGCTTGGATCAATGCGTTTCCTATCTTTGAACTAGTACGTTCTCAGCGGCCGTTTTCAATTCGCAAGCTTGGTTCATTGCGTTTCCTATCTTTGAACTATTACGTCCTCAGCGCCGTTGTCATCTCGCTGGCTTGGTTCAATGCGTTTCCTATCTTTGAACTATTACGTTCTCAGCGGCCGTTGTCATCTCGCTGGCTTGGTTCAATGCGTTTCCTATCTTTGAACTAGTACGTCCTCTGCGGCCGTTTTCATTTCGCAAGCTTGGATCAATGCGTTTCCTATCTTTGAACTAGTATGTTCTCAGCGGCCGTTGTCATCTCGCTGGCTAGGTTAAATGCGTTTCCTATATTTGATTTAGTACGTTCTCAGCGGCATTTTTCATTTCGCAAACTTGGTTCAATGCGTTTCTTATCTTTGAACTAGTAGGTCCTCAGCGGCCGTTGTCATCTCGCTGGCTTGGTTCAATGCGTTTCCTATCTTTGAACTATTACGTCTTCAGCGGCCGTTGCCACTTCGCAAACTTGGTTCACTGCGTTTCCTTAAATTCTTGAACTATTACGTCTTCAGCGTACGCTGATACTTCGCAGGATTTATTCAATGCGTTTCCTATCTTTGAACAAGTACGTTCTAAGCGGCCGTTGTCATCTCGCTTACTTGGTTCCACATGCGTTTTTCTTATTTGAACTAGTACGTCCTCAGCGGCCGTTGTCATTTCGATGGCTTGGTTCAATGCGCACTATCTTTGAACTAGTAAAGCTCAGAGGCCGTTGTCATCTCGCAGGCTTGAATCTCTGCGTTTCCGATCTTTGAACTAGTACGCTTTAAGCGGCGTTGTAATCTCGCTGGCTTGGTTCAATGCGTTTCCTATCTTTGATTTAGCACGTTCTCAGCGGCCGTTTTCATTTCTGCAAAACTTGGTTCAATGCGCTTCCTATCTTTGACCTAGGTGCACATCCTCACAGCGGCCGTTGTCATCTCGCTGGCTTGGTTCAATGCGTTTCCTATCTTTGAACTATTACGTCCTCAGTGTCCGTTGTCATTTCGCTGGCTTGGTTCAATGCGTTTCCTATCTTTGAACTAGTACGTTCTCAGCGGCCGTTTTCATTTCGCAAGCTTGGTTCAACGCGTTTCCTATCTTTGAACTATAGAGTCATCAGCGGCCGTTCCCACTTCGCAGGCTTGGTTCAATGCGTTTCCTAACTTTGAACTAGTACGTCCTCAGCGGCCATTGCCACTTCGCAAGCTTTGTTCAATGCGTTTCTTATCTTTGAACTAGTAGGTCCTCAGCGGCCGTTGTCATCTCGCAGGATTTGTTCAATGCATTTCCTATCTTTGAACTAGTACGTCCTCAGCGGACTTTTCATTTCGCAAGCTTGGTTCAATGCGTTTCTTGTCTTTGAGCTAGTACGTTCTTAGCGGCCGTTGTCATCTCGCAGGTTTGGTTCAATGCGTGCACTATCTTTGAACTAGAACGTTCTCAGTTGCCGTTGTCATTTCGCTTGCTTGATTCAATGCGTTTCCTATCTTTGAACTAGTACGTCCTCTGCGGCCGTTTTTATTTCGCAAGCTTGATTCAATTCGTTTCCTATCTTTGAACTAGTACGTCCTCAGCGGCCGTTGCCACTTCGCAGGCTTGGTTCAATTCGTTCCCTATCTTTGAACAAGTACGTTCTAAGCGGCCGTTGTCGTCTCGCTTACTTGGTTCCATGCGTTTCCTATATTTGAACTAGTACGTCCTCAGCGGCCGTTTTCATTTCGATGGCTTGGTTCAATGCGTGCACTATCTTTGAACTAGTAAGTTTTCAAAGGCCGTTGTCATCTCGCAGGCTTGGTTCAATTCGTTTTCTATCTTTGAACTAGTACGTCCTCAGCGGCCGTTGCCACTCTGCAGGATATATTCAATGCGTTTCCTATCTTTGAACTAGTACGTCCTCAGCGGCCGTTGTCATCTCGCTGGCTTGGTTCAATGCGTTTCCTATCTTTGAACTATTACGTTCTCAGCGGCCGTTGTCATCTCGCTGGCTTGGTTCAATGCGTTTCCTATCTTTGAACTAGTACGTTCTCAGCGGCCGTTTTCATTTCGCAAGCTTGGTTCAACGCGTTTCCTATCTTTGAACTATAGAGTCCTCAGCGGCCGTTCCCACTTCGCAGGCTTGGTTCAATGCGTTTCCTATCTTTGAACTAGTACGTCCTCAGCGGCCGTATTTATTTCGCAAGCTTGGATCAATGCGTTTCCTATCTTTGAACTAGTACGTTCTCAGCGGCCGTTGTCATCTCGCTGGCTTGGTTCAATGCGTTTCCTATCTTTGAATTAGTACGTCCTCAGCGGCCGTTGCCATTTCGCAGGCTTTGTTCAATGCGTTTCCTATTTTTGAACTAGTACGTCTTCTGCGGCCATTGCCCTTTCGCAAGATTTGTTCAGTGCGTTTACTATCTTTTAACTATTACGTTTTCAGCGGCCGTTGTATTCTCGCTTGCTTGATTCAATGCGTTTCCTATCTTTGAATTAGTACGTCCTCTGCGGCCGTTTTCATTTCGCAAGCTTGGTTCAATTCGTTTCCTATCTTTGAACTAGTACGTTTTCAGCGGCCGTTGCCATTTCGCAGGCTTGAATCAATGCGTTTCCTATCTTTGAACTAGTACGTCCTCAGCGGCCATTGCCACTTCGCAAGCTTTGTTCAATGCGTTTCCTATCTTTGAACTATTACATACTCAGCGACCGTTGTCATCTCGCTGGCTTGGTTCAATGCGTTCCCTATCTTTGAACTAGTACATTTAAAGCGACCGTTGTCATCTCGCTTACTTGGTTCAATGCGTTTCCTATCTTTGAACTAGTACGTTTTCAGAGGCCGTTGTCATCTCGCAGGCTTGGTTCAATTCGTTTCCTATCTTTGAACTAGTACGTCCTCAGCGGCCGTTCTCATTTCGCTGGCTTGGTTCAATGCGTTTCCTATTTTTGAACTAGTATGTTTTCAGAGGCCGTTGTCATCTCGCAGGCTTGGTTCAATTCGTTTTCTATCTTTGAACTAGTATGTCCTCAGCGGCCGTAGTCATTTCGCTGGCTTGGTTCAATGCGTTCCCTATCTTTGAACAAGTACGTTCTAAGCGGCCGTTGTCATCTCGCTTACTTGGTTCCATGCGTTTCCTATATTTGAACTAGTACGTCCTCAGCGGCCGTTGTCATTTCGATGGCTTGGTTCAATGCGTGCACTATCTTTGAACTAGTAAGTTTTCAGAGGCCGTTGTCATCTCGCAGGCTTGGTTCAATTCGTCTTCTATCTTTGAACAAGTACGTCCTCAGCGGCCGTAGTCATTTCGCTGGCTTGGTTCAATGCGTTCCCTATCTTTGAACTAGTACGTCCTCAGCGGCCATTGCCACTTCGCAAACTTGGTTCAATGCGTTTCTTGTCTTTGAGCTAGTACGTTCTTAGCGGCCGTTGTCATCTCGCAGGTTTGATTCAATGCGTTTCCTATCTTTGAACTAGAACGTTCTCAGTTGCCGTTGTCATTTCGCTTGCTTGATTCAATGCGTTTCCTATCTTTGAACTAGTACGTCCTCTGCGGCCGTTTTCATTTCGCAAGCTTGGTTCAATGCGTTTCCTATCTTTGAACTAGTACGTCCTCAGCGGCCGTTGTCATCTCGCTGGCTTGGTTCAATGCGTTTCCTATCTTTGAACTATTACGTCCTCAGCGGCCGTTGTCATTTCGCTTGCTTGGTTCAATGCGTTTCCTATCTTTGAACTAGTACGTTCTCAGCGGCCGTTTTCATTTCGCAAGCTTGTTTCAACGCGTTTCCTATCTTTGAACTATAGAGTCCTCAGCGGCCGTTCCCACTTCGCAGGCTTGGTTCAATGCGTTTCCTAACTTTGAACTAGTACGTCCTCAGCGGCCATTGCCACTTCGCAAGCTTTGTTCAATGCGTTTCTTATCTTTGAACTAGTAGGTCCTCAGCGGCCGTTGTCATCTCGCTGGATTGATTCAATGCGTTTCCTATCTTTGAACTAGTACGTCCTCAGCGGCCGTTGCCACTTCGCAGGATTTGTTCAATGCGCTTCCTATCTTTGAACTAGTACGTCCTCAGCGGCCGTTTTCATTTCGCAACTTGGTTCAATGCGTTTCCTATCTTTGAACTAGTACGTCCTCAGCGGCCGTTGTCATCTCGCTGGCTTGGTTCAATGCGTTTCCTATCTTGGAACTATTACGCCCTCAGCGGCCGTTGTCATCTCGCTTGCTTGGTTCAATGCGTTTCCTATCTTTGAACTAGTACGTTCTCAGCGGCCGTTGTCATCTCGCTGGCTTGGTTCAATGCGTTTCCTATCTTTGAACTAGTTCGTTCACAGCGGCCGTTGTCATCTCGCTGGCTTGGTTCAATGCGTTTCCTATCTTTGAACTAGTACGTCCTCAGCAGCCTTTGTCATCTCGCTGGCTTGGTTCAATGCGTTTCCTATCTTTGAACTAGTTCGTTCTCAGCGGCCGTTTTCATTTTGCAAGCTTGGTTCAATGCGCTTCCTATCTCGAACTAGTACGTTCTCAGCGGCCGTTTTCATTTCCCTAACTTGGTTCAATGCGTTTCCTATTTTTGAACTAGTACGTTCTCAGCGGCCGTTGTCATCTCGCTGGCTTGGTTCAATGCGTTTCCTATTTCGAACTAGTACGTTCTCAGCGGCCGTTTTCATTTCCCTAACTTGGTTCAATGCGTTTTCTATCTTTAAACTATTACGTCCTCAGCGGCCGTTGCCACTTCGCAGGCTTGGTTCAATGCGTTTCCTATCTTTGAACTAGTTCGTTCACAGCGGCCGTTGTCATCTCGCTGGCTTGGTTCAATGCGTTTCCTATCTTTGAACTAGTTCGTTCTCAGCAGCCGTTTTCATTTTGCAAGCTTGGTTCAATGCGCTTCCTATCTCGAACTAGTACGTTCTCAGCGGCCCTTTTCATTTCGCAAACTTGGTCAATGCGTTTCCTATTTTTGAACTAGTACGTCCTCAGCGGCCGTTGTCATCTCGCTGGCTTGGTTCAATGCGTTTCCTATCTTGGAACTATTACGCCCTCAGCGGCCGTTGTCATCTCGCTTGCTTGGTTCAATGCGTTTCCTATCTTTGAACTAGTACGTTCTCAGCGGCCGTTGTCATCTCGCTGTCTTGGTTCAATGCGTTTCCTATCTTTGAACTAGTACGTTCTCAGCGGCCGTTTTCATTTCGCAAATTTGGTTCAAAGCGTTTCCTATCTTTGAACTAGTACGTTCTCAGCGGCCGTTGTCATCTCGCTGGCTTGGTTCAATGCGTTTCCTATCTTTGAACTAGTTCGTTCTCAGCGGCCGTTTTCATTTTGCAAGCTTGGTTCAATGCGCTTCCTATCTCGAACTAGTACGTTCTCAGCGGCCGTTTTCATTTCGCAAACTTGGTTCAATGCGTTTCCTATTTTTGAACTAGTACGTCCTCAGCGGCCGTTGTCATCTCGCTGGCTTGGTTCAATGCGTTTCCTATTTCGAACTAGTACGTTCTCAGCGGCCGTTTTCATTTCCCTAACTTGGTTCAATGCGTTTTCTATCTTTAAACTATTACGTCCTCAGCGGCCGTTGCCACTTCGCAGGCTTGGTTCAATGCGTTTCCTATCTTTGAACTAGTAAGCCCTCAGCGGCCGTTGTCATCTCGCTGGCTTGGTTCATTGCGTTTCCTATCTTTGAACTATTACGTCCTCAGCGGCCTTTGTCATCTCGCTGGCTTGGTTCAATGCGTTTCCTATCTTTGAACTAGTACGTCCTCAGCGGCCGTTTTCATTTCGCAAGCTTGGATCAATGCGTTTCTTATCATTAAACTAGTACGTTCTCAGCGGCCGTGGTCATCTCGCTGGCTTGGTCCAATGAGTTTCTTATCTTTGATTTAGTACGTTCTCAGCGGCCGTTTTCATTTCGCAAATTTGGTTCAAAGCGTTTCCTATCTTTGAACTAGTACGTTCTCAGCGGCCGTTGTCATCTCGCTGGCTTGGTTCAATGCGTTTCCTATCTTTGAACTAGTTCGTTCTCAGCCGCCGTTTTCATTTTGCAAGCTTGGTTCAATGCGCTTCCTATCTCGAACTAGTACGTTCTCAGCGGCCGTTTTCATTTCGCAAACTTGGTTCAATGCGTTTCCTATCTTTGAACTAGTACGTCCTCAGCGGCCGTTGTCATCTCGCTGGCTTGGTTCAATGCGTTTCCTATCTTGGAACTATTACGCCCTCAGCGGCCGTTGTCATCTCGCTTGCTTGGTTCAATGCGTTTCCTATCTTTGAACTAGTACGTTCTCAGCGGCCGTTGTCATCTCGCTGGCTTGGTTCAATGCGTTTCCTATCTTTGAACTAGTTCGTTCACAGCGGCCGTTGTCATCTCGCTGGCTTGGTTCAATGCGTTTCCTATCTTTGAACTAGTACGTCCTCAGCGGCCTTTGTCATCTCGCTGGCTTGGTTCAATGCGTTTCCTATTTTTGAACTAGTTCGTTCTCAGCGGCCGTTTTCATTTTGCAAGCTTGGTTCAATGCGCTTCTTATCTCGAACTAGTACGTTCTCAGCGGCCGTTTTCATTTCCCTAACTTGGTTCAATGCGTTTCCTATTTTTGAACTAGTACGTCCTCAGCGGCCGTTGTCATCTCGCTGGCTTGGTTCAATGCGTTTCCTATTTCGAACTAGTACGTTCTCAGCGGCCGTTTTCATTTCCCTAACTTGGTTCAATGCGTTTTCTATCTTTAAACTATTACGTCCTCAGCGGCCGTTGCCACTTCGCAGGCTTGGTTCAATGCGTTTCCTATCTTTGAACTAGTTCGTTCACAGCGGCCGTTGTCATCTCGCTGGCTTGGTTCAATGCGTTTCCTATCTTTGAACTAGTACGTCCTCAGCGGCCTTTGTCATCTCGCTGGCTTGGTTCAATGCGTTTCCTATCTTTGAACTATTACGTCCTCAGCGGCCTTTGTCATCTCGCTTGCATGGTTCAAAGCGTTTCCTATCTTTGAACTAGTACGTCCTCAGCGGCCATTGCAACTTCGCAAGTTTTGTTCAATGCGTTTCCTATCTTTGAACTATAAAGTTTTCAGCGGCAGTTGTCATCTCGCTGGCTTGGTTCAATGCGTTTCCTATCTTTGAACTTGTACGTCCTCAGCAGCCGTTTTCATTTCGCAAGCTTGGATCAATGCGTTTTTTATCATTGAACTAGTACGTTCTCAGCGGCCGTTGTCATCTCGCTGGCTTGGTCCAATGAGTTTCCTATCTTTGATTTAGTACGTTCTCAGCGGCCGTTGTCATCTGGCTGGCTTGGTTCAATGCGTTTCCTATGTTTGAACTAGTTCGTTCTCAGCGGCCGTTTTCATTTTGCAAGCTTGGTTCAATGCGTTTCCTATCTTTGAACTAGTACGTCCTCAGCGGCCGTTGTCATCTCGCTGGCTTGGTTCAATGCGTTTCCTATCTTTGAACTAGTACGTCCTCAGCGGCCTTTGTCATCTCGCTGGCTTGGTTCAATGCGTTTCCTATCTTTGAACTATTACGTCTTCAGCGGCCTTTGTCATCTCGCTTGCTTGGTTCAATGCGTTTCCTATCTTTGATTTAGTACTTCCTCAGCGGCCGTTTTCATTTCGCAAGCTTGGATCAATGCGTTTCCTATCATTGAACTAGTACGTTCTCAGCGGCCGTTGTCATCTCGCTGGCTTGGTCCAATGAGTTTCCTATCTTTGATTTAGTACGTTCTCAGCGGCCGTTTTCATTTCGCAAATTTAGTTCAAAGCGTTTCCTATCTTTGAACTAGTTCGTTCTCAGCGGCCGTTGTCATCTCGCTTGCTTGGTTCAATGCGTTTCCTATCTTTGAACTAGTACGTTTTCAGCGGCCGTTGTCATCTCGCTGGCTTGGTTCAATGCGTTTCCTATTTTTGAACTAGTACGTCCTCAGCGGCCTTTGTCATCTCGCTGGCTTGGTTCAATGCGTTTCCTATCTTTGAACTATTACGTCCTTAGCGGCCTTTGTCATCTCGCTTGCTTGGCTCAATGCGTTTCCTATCTTTGAACTAGTAAGTCCTCAGCGGTCATTGCAACTTCGCAAGTTTTGTTCAATGCGTTTCCTATCTTTGAACTATAAAGTCCTCAGCGGCAGTTGTCATCTCGCTGGCTTGGTTCAATGCGTTTCCTATCTTTGAACTAGTACGTTCTCAGCGGCCGTTTTCATTTTGCAAGCCTGGTTCAATGCGCTTCCTATCTCGAACTAGTACGTTCTCAGCGGCCGTTTTCATTTCGCTGGCTTGGTTCAATGCGTTTCCTATCTTTGAACTAGTACGTCCTCAGCGGCCGTTTTCATTTCGCAAGCTTGGATCAATGCGTTTCCTATCATTGAACTAGTACGTTCTCAGCGGCCGTTGTCATCTCGCTGGCTTGGTCCAATGAGTTTCCTATCTTTGATTTAGTACGTTCTCAGCGGCCGTTTTCATTTCGCAAATTTGGTTCAAAGCGTTTCCTATCTTTGAACTAGTTCGTTCTCAGCGGCCGTTGTCATCTCGCTGCCTTGGTTCAATGCGTTTCCTATCTTTGAACTAGTTCGTTCTCAGCCGCCGTTTTCATTTTGCAAGCTTGGTTCAATGCGCTTTCTATCTCGAACTAGTACGTTCTCAGCGGCCGTTTTCATTTCGCAAACTTGGTTCAATGCGTTTCCTATCTTTGAACTATTACGTCTTCAGCGGCCGTTGTTACTTCGCAGGATTTGTTCAATGCGTTTCCTATCTTTGAACAAGTACGTTCTAAGCGGCCGTTGCCACTTCGCAAACTTGGTTCAATGCGTTTCCTATCTTTGAACTATTACGTCTTCAGCGGCCGTTGTCATCTCGCTGGCTTGGTTCAATGCGTTTCCTATCTTTGAACTAGTACGTCCTCAGTGGTCGTTTCCATTTCGCAAGCTTGGTTCAATTCTTTTCCTATCTTTGAACTAGTACGTTCTCAGCGGCCGTTGTCATCTCGCTGGCTTGGTTCAATGCGTTTTTTATCTTTGAACTATTACGTCCTCTGCGGCCTTTGTCATCTCGCTTGCTTGGTTCAATGCGTTTCCTATCTTTGAACTAGTACGTTCTCAGCGGCCGTTGTCATCTCGCTGGCTTGGTTCAATGCGTTTCCTATCTTTGAACTAGTACGTCCTCAGCGGCCTTTGTCATCTCGCTTGCTTGGTTCAATGCGTTTCCTATCTTTGAACTATTACGTCCTCAGCGGCCTTTGTCATCTCGCTTGCTTGGTTCAATGCGTTTCCTATCTTTGAACTAGTACGTCCTCAGCGGCCATTGCAACTTCGCAAGTTTTGTTCAATGCGTTTCCTATCTTTGAACTATAAAGTCCTCAGCGGCTGTTGTCATCTCGCTGGCTTGGTTCAATGCGTTTCTTATCTTTGAACTAGTACGTTCTCAGCGGCCGTTGTCATTTCGCTGGCTTGGTTCAATGCGTTTCCTATCTTTGAACTATTACGTCTTCAGCGGCCGTTGTCTTCTCGCTTGCTTGGTTCAATGCGTTTCCTATCTTTGAACTATTACGTCCTCAGCGGCCTTTGTCATCTCGCTTGCTTGGTTCAATGCGTTTCCTATCTTTGAACTAGTACGTTCTCAGCGGCCGTTGTCATCTCGCTGGCTTGGTCCAATGAGTTTCCTATCTTTGATTTAGTACGTTCTCAGCGGCCGTTTTCATTTCGCAAATTTGGTTCAAAGCGTTTCCTATCTTTGAACTAGTTCGTTCTCAGCGGCCGTTGTCATCTCGCTGGCTTGGTTCAATGCGTTTCCTATCTTTGAACTAGTTCGTTCTCAGCCGCCGTTTTCATTTTGCAAGCTTGGTTCAATGCGCTTTCTATCTCGAACTAGTACGTTCTCAGCGGCCGTTTTCATTTCGCAAACTTGGTTCAATGCGTTTCCTATCTTTGAACTAGTACGTCCTCAGCGGCCGTTGTCATCTCGCTGGCTTGGTTCAATGCGTTTCCTATCTTGGAACTATTACGCCCTCAGCGGCCGTTGTCATCTCGCTTGCTTGGTTCAATGCGTTTCCTATTTTTGAACTAGTACGTTCTCAGCGGCCGTTGTCATCTCGCTGGCTTGGTTCAATGCGTTTCCTATCTTTGAACTAGTACGTTCTCAGCGGCCGTTTTCATTTCGCAAATTTGGTTCAAAGCGTTTCCTATCTTTGAACTAGTACGTTCTCAGCGGCCGTTGTCATCTCGCTGGCTTGGTTCAATGCGTTTCCTATCTTTGGACTAGTTCGTTCTCAGCGGCCGTTTTCATTTTGCAAGCTTGGTTCAATGCGCTTCCTATCTCGAACTAGTACGTTCTCAGCGGCCGTTTTCATTTCGCAAACTTGGTTCAATGCGTTTCCTATTTTTGAACTAGTACGTCCTCAGCGGCCGTTGTCATCTTGCTGGCTTGGTTCAATGCGTTTCCTATTTCGAACTAGAACGTTCTCAGCGGCCGTTTTCATTTCCCTAACTTGGTTCAATGCGTTTTCTATCTTTAAACTATTACGTCCTCAGCGGCCGTTGCCACTTCGCAGGCTTGGTTCAATGCGTTTCCTATCTTTGAACTAGTAAGCCCTCAGCGGCCGTTGTCATTTCGCTGGCTTAATTCATTGCGTTTCCTATCTTTGAACTATTACGTCCTCAGCGGCCTTTGTCATTTCGCTGGCTTGGTTCAATGCGTTTCCTATCTTTGAACTAGTACGTCCTCAGCAGCCGTTTTCATTTCGCAAGCTTGGATCAATGCGTTTCTTATCATTAAACTAGTACGTTCTCAGCGGCCGTGGTCATCTCGCTGGCTTGGTCCAATGAGTTTCCTATCTTTGATTTAGTACGTTCTCAGCGGCCGTTTTCATTTCGCAAATTTGGTTCAAAGCGTTTCCTATCTTTGAACTAGTACGTTCTCAGCGGTCGTTTCCATTTCGCAAGCTTGGTTCAATGCTTTTCCTATCTTTGAACTAGTACGTCCACAGCGGCCGTTATCATCTCGCTAGCTTGGTTCAATGCGTTTCCTATCTTTGAACTAGTACGTCCTCAGCGGCCGTTTTCATTTCGCAAGCTTGGTTCAATGCGCTTCCTATCTTTGAACTATTACGTCCTCAGCGTCTTTTGTCATCTCGCTGGCTTGGTTCAATGCGTTTCCTATCTTGGAACTATTACGCCCTCAGCGGCCGTTGTCATCTCGCTTGCTTGGATCAATGCGTTTCCTATCATTGAACTAGTACGTTCTCAGCGGCCGTTGTCATCTCGCTGGCTTGGTCCAATGAGTTTCCTATCTTTGATTTAGTACGTTCTCAGCGGCCGTTTTCATTTCGCAAATTTGGTTCAAAGCGTTTCCTATCTTTGATTTAGTACGTTCTCAGCGGCCGTTTTCATTTCGCAAATTTGGTTCAAAGCGTTTCCTATCTTTGAACTAGTTCGTTCTCAGCGGCCGTTGTCATCTCGCTGGCTTGGTTCAATGCGTTTCCTATCTTTGAACTAGTACGTTCTCAGCGGCCGTTTTCATTTCGCAAATTTGGTTCAATGCGTTTCCTATGTTTGAACTAGTACGTCCTCAGCGGCCATTGCCCCTTCGCAAGTTTTGTTCAATGCGTTTCCTATCTTTGAACTAGTACATACTCAGCGGCCGTTGCTACTTCGCAGGATTTATTAAATGCATTTCCTATATTTGAACTAGTACGTCCTTAGCGGCCGTTGTCATTTCGCTGGCTTGGTTAAATGCGTTTACTATTTTTGATTTAGTACGTTCTCAGCGGCCGTTTTCATTTCGCAAACTTGGTTCAATGCGTTTCCTATCTTTGAACTAGTACGTCCTCAGCGGCCGTTGTCATCTCGCTGGCTTGGTTAAATGCGTTTTCTATCTTTGATTTAGTACGTTCTCAGAGGCCGTTTTCATTTCGCAAACTTGGTTCAATGCGTTTCCTATCTTTGAACTAGTACGTCCTCAGCGGCCGTTGTCATCTCGCTGGCTTGGTTCAATGCGTTTCCTATCTTTGAACTATTACGCCCTCAGCGGCCGTTGTCATCTCGCTTGCTTGGTTCAATGAGTTTCCTATATTTGAACTAGTACGTCCTTAGCGGCCGTTTTCATTTCGCAAACTTGGTTCAATGCGTTTCCTATCTTTGAACTAGTACGTTCTCAGCGGCCGTTGTCATCTCGCTGGCTTGGTTCATTGCGTTTCCTATCTTTGATTTAATACGTTCTCAGCGGCCGTTTTCATTTCGCAAACTTGGTTCAATGCGTTTCCTATCTTTGAACTAGTACGTTCTCAGCGGCCGTTTTCATTTTGCAAGCCTGGTTCAATGCGCTTCCTATCTCGAACTAGTACGTTCTCAGCGGCCGTTTTCATTTCGCTGGCTTGGTTCAATGCGTTTCCTATCTTTGAACTATTACGTCCTCAGCGGCCGTTGCCACTTCGCAGGCTTGGTTCAATGCGTTTCCTATCTTTGAACTAGTTCGTTCTCAGCGGACGTTGTCATCTCGCTGGCTTGGTTCAATGCGTTTCCTATCTTTGAACTAGTACGTCCTCAGCGGCCTTTGTCATCTCGCTTGCTTGGTTCAATGCGTTTCCTATCTTTGAACTAGTACGTTCTCAGTGGTCGTTTGCATTTCGCAAGCTTGGTTCAATGTTTTTCCTATCTTTGAACTAGTACGTTCTCAGCGGCCGTTGTCATCTCGAGGGCTAGGTTCAATGAGTTTCCTATCTTTGAACTAGTACGTCCTCAGCGGCCATTGTCATCTCGCTGGCTTGTTTCAATGCGTTTCCTATCATTGAACTAGTACGTTCTCACCGGCCGTTGTCATCTCGCTGGCTTGGTCCAATGCGTTTCCTATCTTTGATTTAGTACGTTCTCAGCGGCCGTTTTCATTTCGCAAACTTGGTTCAATGCGTTTCCTATCTCTTAACTAGTACGTTCTCAGCGGCCGTTGTCATCTCGCTGGCTTGGTTCATTGCGTTTTTTATCTTTGATTTAGTACGTCCTCAGCGGCCATTGCAACTTCGCAAGCTTTGTTCAATGCGTTTCCTATCTTTGAACTATAAAGTCCTCAGCGGCCGTTGTCATCTCGCTGGCTTGGTTCAATGCGTTTTCTATCTCGAACTAGTACGTACTCAGCGGCCGTTTTCATTTCGCTGGCTTGGTTCAATGCGTTTCCTATCTTTGAACTATTACGTCTTCAGCGGCCGTTGTCATCTCGCTGGCTTAATTCAATGCGTTTCCTATCTTTGAACTAGTACGTCCTCAGCGGCCGTTGCCACTTCGCAGGCTTAATTCATTGCGTTTCCTATCTTTGAACTATTACGTCCTCAGCGGCCTTTGTCATTTCGCTGGCTTGGTTCAATGCGTTTCCTATCTTTGAACTAGTACGTCCTCAGCAGCCGTTTTCATTTCGCAAGCTTGGATCAATGCGTTTCTTATCATTAAACTAGTACGTTCTCAGCGGCCGTGGTCATCTCGCTGGCTTGGTCCAATGAGTTTCCTATCTTTGATTTAGTACGTTCTCAGCGGCCGTTTTCATTTCGCAAATTTGGTTCAAAGCGTTTCCTATCTTTGAACTAGTACGTTCTCAGCGGCCGTTGTCATCTCGCTGGCTTGGTTCAATGCGTTTCCTATCTTTGAACTAGTTCGTTCTCAGCCGCCGTTTTCATTTTGCAAGCTTGGTTCAATGCGCTTCCTATCTCGAACTAATACGTTCTCAGCGGCCGTTTTCATTTCGCAAACTTGGTTCAATGCGTTTCCTATCTTTGAACTAGTACGTCCTCAGCGGCCGTTGTCATCTCGCTGGCTTGGTTCAATGCGTTTCCTATCTTGGAACTATTACGCCCTCAGCGGCCGTTGTCATCTCGCTTGCTTGGATCAATGCGTTTCCTATCATTGAACTAGTACGTTCTCAGCGGCCGTTGTCATCTCGCTGGCTTGGTCCAATGAGTTTCCTATCTTTGATTTAGTACGTTCTCAGCGGCCGTTTTCATTTCGCAAATTTGGTTCAAAGCGTTTCCTATCTTTGATTTAGTACGTTCTCAGCGGCCGTTTTCATTTCGCAAATTTGGTTCAAAGCGTTTCCTATCTTTGAACTAGTTCGTTCTCAGCGGCCGTTGTCATCTCGCTGGCTTGGTTCAATGCGTTTCCTATCTTTGATCTAGTACGTTCTCAGCGGCCGTTTTCATTTCGCAAATTTGGTTCAATGCGTTTCCTATGTTTGAACTAGTACGTCCTCAGCGGCCATTGCCCCTTCGCAAGTTTTGTTCAATGCGTTTCCTATCTTTGAACTAGTACATACTCAGCGGCCGTTGCTACTTCGCAGGATTTATTAAATGCATTTCCTATATTTGAACTAGTACGTCTTTAGCGGCCGTTGTCATTTCGCTGGCTTGGTTAAATGCGTTTACTATTTTTGATTTAGTACGTTCTCAGCGGCCGTTTTCATTTCGCAAACTTGGTTCAATGCGTTTCCTATCTTTGAACTAGTACGTCCTCAGCGGCCGTTGTCATCTCGCTGGCTTGGTTAAATGCGTTTTCTATCTTTGATTTAGTACGTTCTCAGAGGCCGTTTTCATTTCGCAAACTTGGTTCAATGCGTTTCCTATCTTTGAACTAGTACGTCCTCAGCGGCCGTTGTCATCTCGCTGGCTTGGTTCAATGCGTTTCCTATCTTGGAACTATTACGCCCTCAGCGGCCGTTGTCATCTCGCTTGCTTGGTTCAATGAGTTTCCTATATTTGAACTAGTACGTCCTTAGCGGCCGTTTTCATTTCGCAAACTTGGTTCAATGCGTTTCCTATCTTTGAACTAGTACGTTCTCAGCGGCCGTTGTCATCTCGCTGGCTTGGTTCATTGCGTTTCCTATCTTTGATTTAATACGTTCTCAGCGGCCGTTTTCATTTCGCAAACTTGGTTCAATGCGTTTCCTATCTTTGAACTAGTACGTTCTCAGCGGCCGTTTTCATTTTGCAAGCCTGGTTCAATGCGCTTCCTATCTCGAACTAGTACGTTCTCAGCGGCCGTTTTCATTTCGCTGGCTTGGTTCAATGCGTTTCCTATCTTTGAACTATTACGTCCTCAGCGGCCGTTGCCACTTCGCAGGCTTGGTTCAATGCGTTTCCTATCTTTGAACTAGTTCGTTCTCAGCGGACGTTGTCATCTCGCTGGCTTGGTTCAATGCGTTTCCTATCTTTGAACTAGTACGTCCTCAGCGGCCTTTGTCATCTCGCTTGCTTGGTTCAATGCGTTTCCTATCTTTGAACTAGTACGTTCTCAGTGGTCGTTTGCATTTCGCAAGCTTGGTTCAATGTTTTTCCTATCTTTGAACTAGTACGTTCTCAGCGGCCGTTGTCATCTCGAGGGCTAGGTTCAATGAGTTTCCTATCTTTGAACTAGTACGTCCTCAGCGGCCATTGTCATCTCGCTGGCTTGTTTCAATGCGTTTCCTATCATTGAACTAGTACGTTCTCACCGGCCGTTGTCATCTCGCTGGCTTGGTCCAATGCGTTTCCTATCTTTGATTTAGTACGTTCTCAGCGGCCGTTTTCATTTCGCAAACTTGGTTCAATGCGTTTCCTATCTCTTAACTAGTACGTTCTCAGCGGCCGTTGTCATCTCGCTGGCTTGGTTCATTGCGTTTTCTATCTTTGATTTAGTACGTCCTCAGCGGCCATTGCAACTTCGCAAGCTTTGTTCAATGCGTTTCCTATCTTTGAACTATAAAGTCCTCAGCGGCCGTTGTCATCTCGCTGGCTTCGTTCAATGCGTTTTCTATCTCGAACTAGTACGTACTCAGCGGCCGTTTTCATTTCGCTGGCTTGGTTCAATGCGTTTCCTATCTTTGAACTATTACGTCTTCAGCGGCCGTTGTCATTTCGCTGGCTTAATTCAATGCGTTTCCTATCTTTGAACTAGTACGTCCTCAGCGGCCGTTGCCACTTCGCAGGCTTGGTTCAATGCGTTTCCTATCTTTGAACTAGTACGTCCTCAGTGGTCGTTTCCATTTCGCAAGCTTGGTTCAATGCTTTTCCTATCTTTGAACTAATACGTTCTCAGCGGCCGTTGTCATTTCGCTGGCTTGGTTCAATGCGTTTCCTATCTTTGAACTATTACGTCCTCAGCGGCCTTTGTCATCTCGCTTGCTTGGTTCAATGCGTTTCCTATCTTTGAACTAGTACGTTCTCAGTGGTCGTTTCCATTTCGCAAGCTTGGTTCAATGCTTTTCCTATCTTTGAACTAGTACGTTTTCAGCGGCCG
>CAKMUF010000266.1:0-19403 GCA_928718305.1 Tetramorium bicarinatum | reverse complement strand
TTACGTAGGCCAGGTAATAATATGGACGCGCACACCTCAACGCCGAGCAGCAACTCCACGGGATCGTTCGACAGGTAATCTGGATCAGCGAGTTCCAAGTCGCGAAGATGCGCGCATTGGCTCGGATGCCTCCGGTATAGAGTGTCAGTTGCGGAAGAATCAGAGCCGCGACGGTCAGAGGAGCTCTTCCCTTCAAGGTCGATATTTCAAGATTAACCTGGCCTCGCGCACGGCCTGACCGTTTTCCCCCGATTCCGAAGATCGTAATTGACGTCGGTGACCGAGCCAATTTTAAGCGTTGCACGAGCGATTCAGAGACAAGCGACCCTTCCGAACCCTGGTCTATTAACGCTCTCGTGTCATGCGCGAGTCCGTAGCGATCGACCACGCGGACGCGGGCAATAGCAAGGAGAATAGCCACGGGAGCTGCTAGTGGCCTTTGCGCAACGTTCGAGGATTTGATAATCTCTTTATCGAGGCAGGCATCGTGAACCGACGTATGATGGCGAGCATTACAACAATTGCATGTCCGCGTCGACATGCATTCCGCTAACTTGTGGTTCCCTAAGCAATTGAGGCAGAGGTCATTCGTTTCGACATGCTGTTTTCTTTCCGTGACGGTCTTCGCCTTATATCCCGCGCAGAACAATAGGAAATGCTCCTTTTAGCATATGGAGCAGTGACTGCGTTTACTCTTGTTTCTTTGCAAGCAGCGACCGAGTTTGCTTAGAATTATTCCCGCTTGGTTTGGTCGACGCGGCTTCCGGCTTGATTGGTTGCAACGAATCAAGAGTGTGCAATCTCCGGTCGAAAAATTGTTGCAAAGCCTCGTATGACGGCGGTTCTGTCGTTTCGCTTATGTCTTTCTCCCACTCGCGACATGACTTTGCATCGAGAAGCTCTATTATCATGTGTATGAACAAATCGTTGTTGGAAATAGGGCGTCCGATACTTTCTAAGGAACCGACAGTACTCATAACGCAGTGGTAAAGATTTCTTAGATCAAGGGCCGACTCACCCTTTAATTTCTGCAGCGATGTGAACCTCGCGAGGTACGAGCGTACCAGTAACCGCTTATTCTCGAAGAAGTCCTTCAAGATCGTCTACGCTCGCTCAAAGTTTTCGTCGGTCGTAAGCAGATTGCGTATGAGAAGTTCGACTTCCCCCTTGAGGCACGACTTTAGATAATGAAGCTTCTCGACTGATGTAGTGCGATCCTCCTTTCCGATTATAGAATGAAATAAGTCTCGAAAGGGCGGCCAGTCCTCATAACGACCGGAGAAGGTCGGCAATTGAATGCGCGGTAGAGTCGTGCGAGCAGGGCGAGAATTCTCTGGCTGAGCGGCTGGAGCAACAACATTAATTTCGCCTTTCAAGTTGTGCAGGATGTCGAGAAACATACCCTTTTGAGTAACGTACGTTCTCTTCCGACAGCGAGGGCAGATCTTTTTAGTCAAGCTCGGCTAGCTGGTCTTAAAACTCAGTGACTAGCCGGTCACGTTGAGCCTCGAACTTTTTCCAGTTGGTCTCGAGACACTGCAGGCGTGCTTTCACTAGCTCCGTGGAAATATTGGCAGCGCCTGATTTCTTTAAGTTGTCGTAGGCGCGTGCTATGCGCCCGTGGAGTTCGTTCTGACCGAGCGAACAAGTCCGTCTACTTCCTTCCCCATAGCTCTCTCGCTTCAGGCTAGTGATGATCGGAGAAGCACAGAATCACTCACCACCTACACGCACTTGCACTACGTAAAGTCGCCGGTCTCAAGTATCCGGCTCGAAGGACCATAAAATGTTTATGCGCAAAAGAGTTCTAGGAATTGGAGATAAAAGATACGCGGAAACTCACACTCAGTTCTTAGAATAAGTCTATATTTACAATGTCAGTTCTTATACACTATTTACAGCGCGAAGAAAATCTCGCCAAGCAGGCAAAGCCTCGAGAATACGGTGAGCAGGCAAAGCCTTGAAAAAACGGCGAAGCCCGAGCGCGTCTAAACAGCGTTGTTTCTTTCGGCCGGAAAGCGATATTCAGAAACTAAAGATCGGCACGCGATAAAGGATTTCCGCTAAGCGACAGATAATTTCAATAGAACTTTTAGCTGCAAATTCTCACCGAAAGATCTCTAAACCAAGTGCGCTAAGGAGGCAAAGGAACGGAGCTTTTAAAACCTAGCTGTTTGTCTCAATTCGCATTCCTTCGCCCCACTTCCACGAAAGATTCGCTGTTTTCGGCGAGCTTCCTTTTGTCTCGGTGTTTGTCTTACGCGTTCCCGAGAATATCCAAAACACCGTAGGGAGCGATCGCAAGACCAAAAACAGCTCGAGTGAAGGACAGCTCGAGGCCGTGATGTCAATCTGATAATTTTTCCTTGATTTAGGACAAAGCACTACGATGTTTTTTAATAGTGTGTTCTTTCTTCGTTGATAGAAGAGACAAATGTTTTTCCTCAATTTTCGTATTTATGGCTGTTTCTCCTCTCGCTTTGAATGCCGATTTAACAACACAAATTGCATTAACAGAGGCTGTTTACGCAGCTCTCGTTGAGCCGGGTGCACGGCACGTATTCTCTCCTCTTCGAATAACAAAAAGATCTTTGTGAGTCTCTTTTATTACAACTTTATTCTTTTTGCGTCGTTACACGTTTTATAATATGACTGACTGACTCGTAGTATTGGTAGCGACGACGCGCCAGTGTGTTCGTAAAACTATCGCCGTCCGATGTCATGTGGCGACATCCTGATGCCAGCCGCATCTAGTTATTTAGTTTGCGAGGCTTTGAGTGGCAGCGCCATTATATTTAAGATTTAAAATGTTTGGCTAACGGCTCAAACATATACCGCGCGCCTTGATGGGCTAAGTACATCAACCTGAAACATAAAATATAAGTATACAAGGTTCTAAACTTCAATGGGTAATATGCATATCCTAGAAGCGGGCCGCTTAAAGGTTCCTTTAGCGGTTCGTAAGGTCGCCGTTCTGATTATTCCATCAGCTCCCGGATGTACAGCAACAATCCGCCCAGTAAGCCAAGATAACGGCGGTAGGTCATTTTCTCGTACGATTACCATTTGACTTATCTGAATTTGGGGCCCTATAGTCTGCTTCCATTTAGATCTTTGCTGAAGTGTATTGAGATAGTCCGCTGACCATTGCCTCCAAAATTGTTGACGCATCTGTTCGATGCGCTGCCACCGAGATAAACGGTTTGACGGTATAATTTGACGGTAAATCCTGGAGCGCGGGTTCTGGATACGAAATAAGTGAGTCTCCAATTAAGAAATGCCCAGGGGTTAAATAGGAATGATCTGAAGGGTCGGAGGATAAAGGCGTTAAAGGTCTCGAGTTCAATATCGCTTCGATTTGCGATAATAATGTGGTTGCCTCTTCAAAGGTTAGTGATCCATCGGTGGCTACTCTAGTCAAGTGATGTTTTGTGGAGCGAACAGCCGACTCCCATAATCTCCCGAAGTGAGGTGCTCGGGGAGGGATCGGCCAAGCAATAGCGTCTTCTGCCATCTTATTCGTGATGTGATGTCGAAAATCTTCTCGGTTGAATAAATTCCGTAATTCTTCTAACTCTCGATTGGCTCCCACGAAGTTGGTCCCGTTGTCTGAGTAGACGTTAGCCGGTCTTCCTCGTCGCCCAATAAAGCGCTTTAAGGGGATGCTGGAGTGACGGCCAAACTTGATCAGGGTCGATAATCTAGAATATGGTATAAAAATTTCCTATATTATCGATCCTAGCTCAAGCATGTATACATTGCGCGCTTGTGCGTGCAATGTTGCCACCTCGATTGTTTACGATACGAGCAGGATAGATATATAATCTTTCGTCCTTTTCCTCTCATTGTTACCAAGAATCTCGATGTTGCCAAGATTCTCGATGTTCTGAGACGGCTAGAGCGTCCGAATTTCCTTTTACCAGGCACTGCAGGGCCGCCCTACAAATTGTGGGCCCCTCATCCTGATAATACTTTAATAAATATTAAAATCGCGTACGATTTTAATACATATAATAATATAACGACTTTATTATATCTTATGAAAGAAATATATTCAGTAATTTGTACTATATGACTTGTATAATACTAGTTTTGTCTTGAAGTGTGACTAAAATTATAGTATTATATAAAATCATATTATTTTATGATTTTGAATATTGGGAACAGTGAATGGGCCCCTCCAACATTTATTCCCGTGAGAACGCAACAAATAAATTTTTCTCGTCTCTCTGAATCAAATTTATAAATATTTGTAATAACCAGTACCATCCTAAAAACGAGATGCTTCTGATTTTTATTAACATCAGTATCGTCATATCACAGATGCCTCTGACTTTTATATATAATATATAATTATGCAGTTTATATTTTAATTTTATATACTCAGTTCCATCAAATACACGCTTCTGATTTTTATTATAATCAGTACCGTCAGACCACAGACGCCTCTGACTTTTATACATAATATATAATCATGCAGTTTTATATTTTAATTTTATATACACAGTACCATCAAAATATACGCTTCTGATTTTTATATGTAATATACATATAATCATGCAATTTTATATATATCAATTTTATATACTCAGTATCGTCAAAATAGACGCTTCTGATTTTTATATGTAATATACAAATAATCATGCAATTTTACATACTCAGTATCGTCAAAATAGACGCTTCTGATTTTTATATGTAATATACATATAATCATGCAATTATATATATATCAATTTTATATACTCAGTATCGTCAAAATAGACGTTTCTGATTTTTATATGTAATATACAAATAATCATGCAATTTTATATACTCAGTATCATCAAAATAGACGCTTCTGATTTTTATATGTAATATACATATAATCATGCAATTTTATATATATCAATTTTATATACTCAGTATCGTCAAAATAGACGTTTCTGATTTTTATATGTAATATACAAATAATCATGCAATTTTATATACTCAGTATCGTCAAAATAGACGCTTCTGATTTTGATTGTACATACCATTAGAAATCGGGACTGAGAATCTTTGAAATTATGTTATTTCACGATTCTAAAGGCTCGCCACCGCGATCGAGAAGTCCGAGTGGAAGCGCTCGTTCGATGTGGAGTTGGCGCGCGAGAAGTCCGACGAGTCATAGTTGGCCCGCATGGAGAACCGCTCGAGCTGGAGCGCGGTATCGAGGACCGGCTCTCGGACTCGGAGTTCTTCGAGAACCGGCCCTCGCTCGAGTCCGAGTCGTTGCGGCTGCGTCACGTCGACTCCTCGTCCGATCTGTTCATCAGCAGCCGGTCCTCCACGCTGCTCGACTTCATGATCTCGTTCTGATAGCGCTGCTGCTTCCTCGCGTGGTGGCCGACGCACTCGGGACTGCCCTCAGGGCTACTCTAATTATCACGACTATCACTAATTGTCACGACATTGTCCGTCTCGTCGTTTGTCATGAAATACGGTACGAATACACGATTACACTCCAAAATACACGGAGCGAACAGGCATTCGCGCGCTTTGACAGTTCGGTCAACTTCTTTCCGTTTACGTTCGCGTGTTTTGACTACGCGCGTATCCTCACGCACTCGGGTTGTGTAGTAGTGTATACGTGCGAATCTTTCTTGTGCTAAGTTACTAACACAAAGAAGTGTCACACCGACACGCCAATACCATCTTCTAGAAAATTCCGGAACTATCGTCGACCTATGTATATATGTAATCACTGGTCTGCTGACCGCTCCACATGTATACTACGTAGGTGCATGTGAATAAAGTGATCTCGTCAAGATATCTTTTTTATTAGACATTTGTTTGTATTTTTATCGCTACCACAGTGTTCGTTATTCTTGTCCGTGGGGTGCCGTGACTCGATTTATGTGTCTAACCTCATATAACCTTTATATGAATGAATGTTTCTGTGTGTTGACAGCTCAAGAGTGCAAAAGGTACTGTTCACAATAGATAATTAATATAATGATTTAATTTTATGCCTTTTTCGATCTTCAATTGGGCACGGCACCCTACGTTTTCGTTCGTACTTTATACGTGTCAAAGGCTTTTTTAATCCGTAAAGCCAATTCGATGATATCTTGCTCATTAGCGAAATGAGCTGTAATGTCGGTATCCAGCATCCCCTTAAGGCACTTAAGAATCCTTCTGAGGTCAAATCCGACACAACTTCGATATGGACGGCCTTCGTGGCAAAGCAAACGAATACCGCGATTCAAGCCTTGGATCTTTTTGCATTTTTTCGCCTCCTTTCTCGAAGAAATATGGGACCGCAATAATCGACGCCCGTAGTATGAAATGGACGAGCAGGAGTCACACGGGCGGCCAGAAGATCGCCCATGATTTGCTGTGATATGCGTGGCCTCGCTTTGACGCAAGTGACACACTTGTGCACAACATCGCGAACTATCCCTCTAGCACTTAGAGGCCAGTAACGCTCTCGTACAGCTGCTAAGGTGGCATGAGATCCTGCATGGAACAATCACTTATGTTCTTGTTCAATAATGAGGCGAGTGAGCCAATGACGAGCCGGTAATATCAACTGATGCTTGGTTTCATAAGATATATTGGCATTTTTCAGACGCCCACCAACTCTTAATAATCCCTCGCGATCCAAGAATGGATTCAAATCAAGCAAATGACTGTTACTTCTATTGCTCTTCGATTCTCAATAGCCTCAATTCCACTGAAAATGCTAGTTGTTGTATTCTTCTGATGATGCTCCTTTGAGATGCTTCCAACTCTTGCACGGAAATTGAACCGTCTTTTCGGTCGCCTGGCTTGGATCTTGCGTTTTACACGAAACGAAGACACATTGCAATTGCTTTACGCAATCGAACGTATGATGAAAATCTATCAATTATATCGCATTCTTCTTGTGATGCAGAAATGGCTACGATCGTCCCTCGTTGCTCCGGCAATTCTTCAATGCTGCCTGAATATCGCCTCCCGATGGGCCATGTTGATTCATCGTCGCATAACCATGTTGGGCCCCTCCACCACAGATCTGCATCCTTGAGAGTTGCAGGTGTGGATCCACGTGATAGGATATCCGCAGGATTACAATCTGTACTTACATGCGACCAGCATTGAGCAGACGTAAGTTCCTGTATCTCGCCCACTCTGTTTGCAACGAAAGTGTTAAATCTGCGACTAGGGGAGTTGATCCAATCCAACACTATCCGGGAATCTGTCCGAAGGTAAATGGCGTCGATCTTTAATTCTAAAATGGGAATGAGTCTGTCGATTAATTGCGCCAACAATTGCGCAGCGCATAACTCCAATCGAGGAACCGACACGGCCTTCAATGGTGCTACCCGCGACTTCGCGCATAATAGCTTCGCAGAATGTTCTCCACTTTGACTTGTAGTGCGCAGGTATACGCATGTTCCGTATGCGTTCTGATTCGCGTCGCAGAATCGATGCAGCTCGACGCGTGCACTTGCCTTAACTTTCACTGCCTTGCGGGCAATGCGTATATCATTTAATTGGCTGAGCTGTGATTTGTAATTAGTCCATTGCGTGTGTAATTCTGTTGGCAACGACTCATCCCAGCCAAGGTGTAATGCCCACAATCGTTGAATCAATATCTTTGCCAATATTATCACTAGTCCGAGAAGACCTAAAGGGTCGAAGATTTGTGCAACACATGACAAAATGGCTCTCTTCGTCACTCGCTGATTGTTATCTGCTTTAATTTGTATTCGATATAGCAATATATCATCCGCTGGATTCCATTGAATACTCAGAGTTTTGCACAAGCCTTCCTTATCCAATGTACGCGTTGAATTTCTCGTGGAAGAGTCAGGAACATTGTCCAACAATTCGGGGCAATTGGAAGCCCATTTGCGTAGTTGAAAACCACCTTTTTCGAGAAGCTTCGTTGTTTCATCACGAACTTGCACGGCTGCTTCCTTCATGTTTTCTCCCGAAATAAGATCGTCAACGTTAAAGTCTCGCAACACGATCTTTGATCCGATCGAGAAGTTCTTCTCCTCGATTTCGGCCAGGATTCTGATAGCCTTAATGGCAAGGAATGCGGCCGCACCAGTGCCGTATGTGACTGTCAATAATTCTAGCGGGTCATCGGGAGTATCACGTCACAGGATACGTTGTAAGGATACCTGTGATTCGTCGACCAGCACCTGGCGGGATACATCTTTGTTATATCTGCAACCAAAACAAACTCAAAAGTATGAAATCTCACGATAATAGAGAAGAGATCTTGCTGCAATGAGGGCCCGACCATCATGCAGTCATTAAGTGAAACACCCGTGGTTGTTTTACATGAGGCGTTGAATACCACCCTTAATTTGGTCGTCTCACTCTCTTCTTTAATCACGCAATGGTGAGGCAAATAAAAATGCGAGATGGTATCTATATTGTCACCTTGAATCTCTCTCAGATGCTCCAATGCTTCGTATTCATGGATGAAGTCCACGTAATCCTTTTTGAGCAACGGATTACGACTTAAGCGACGTTCGAGATTTTTGAATTGCCGCATAGCAATGTCCTTGGAATGGCCGAGACGCGCCAATTCCTCTGGTCTGATTGGGAGCTTGACTATGAATCTATCCATCGAATTCCTCTTGACAGTTGACTCAAAATGTTCCACGCACTTACGATCCTCTGCTGACATTTTGACATTCCGCGCGTCATGCTCGATTTCCCAAAATCTCGCTATGGCATCATCTAATGCTTCATTTGTAGTGAGATTGCAGATCGTTGCTTCGGGCTGTGCTTTCTTCGTGATGATTCCGCCTCCTGCTATCCAGCCAAATTGCGTTTTTTGCCAACGTGGCTGATCCGGTGCAGTTTTTATTTGCCCTACACAGAGAAGGTTCCAAAAGATTCCTGCTCCTATGAGTATATCTATCTTTGATGTCTCCTTAAAATTGGGATCCGCTAACTTGATTCCTGGTGGAACGCGAATGTCCAATCTTCGTATCGATGCGTTTGGTATGTTCTGTACAATCTTACGCAGCACAAGGCATCTGAGCGCTGCCTTGAAACCATTGAAGCGAGACTGCACCATCAAGCTGACGTAACTACGCGTTTCCGTGTTCGATTCTCCCACTCCACTTATTGGCACGGAGGTAGGAATTTGCTTGAGCTTAAGTCTTTCGACGAGTTCCGATGTTACGAAGTTCGATTGCGAGCCAGCATCGAGAATAGCTCGGCATGGTAAGATGTTTCCCTTACTATCTTGAACATGAATGATCGCTGTGGATAATAAAACTTGCTGTCCTAATAATCGTGTGGCGTAATTTACGCTCGTTAATGACGTTGATTGTGCCGGGAAAGTTGCATCTGTGGACTTCACTTCAGCTTCCTTTGCTTGCGTGTCCGACTCCATATGTAGCAGCGTGTTGTGCCTCTTACTACACTTCTTACACGAGCCGGCGTTGCAATTCCTCGCTCGATCTGTGGATTTGAGACAATTTAAGCATAGCTTGAGGGCTTTGATTTCTTGAAAACGCTTATCCACCGAAAATCCGAGAAATTTGCTGCAGAGAAAGATAGGATGATCGCCTTTGCAAATCAGACATCCTGATTTGTCCATTGCTACATTTACCAAAGTAGCCTTCTTCGCACTCGTTTTGCCAGCATTATTCGACGATGCCGGGAATTGAGCGCCTCTTCTAATGCACGACACCTATGAGCCAAAAAATCAGTTAGTTGTTTGAGAGTCGGAATAGTTGAGTCCTTAAGGCTAGTTTCTCATTCTTTATTTGTAACCGACGGCAATTTATTAGTAATCACATGAATAATGAGATCGTCCCACTGATCTATAGGTCGCTTCAATACCCTCAATGCTCGCAAGTGCTTCAATACATTGTCCAAAAGATGCCTCAATTCAGTATGATTTTCTTTGTGCAACACTGGTTGCCCGAATATTGCTTTAATGTGCTTCTGCATGATAACCCGCTGGTTATCATACCACTCCTTTAACATCGCTCATGCTTCTTCGTAATTGTCGGCTGCTAATTCTAGTGAACTAATAACATCTGCAGCTTTGCCTTTGAGAGATGCTCGCAGATAATGCATCTTTTGTATGGTCGGTAATGCAGTGTTCGCGTGTATCATGAAATACATCATGAAATGGATGCCAATCCTCGTACGACCCCGCAAACGTGGGAAGATCAATTCGCGGTAACTTCATATTAGCGTTGGTTTGCGGAGGGTTGTCGCGAATACCCTGTACACGCAGCATGTCGAATGGATTTGGACCGACAGCACCCACCTGCTCTGTACGCTCGAGTATGAACTGCTCGAATTTTGCGTCAGTCTCGAAATATTTCTGTTCAAAGGATTGACGCTCTTCGTTAATCGCGATTTCCTGTTCATTCGCGTTTTCCAACATCTCAATGCTTGACTGCGCGTCCTCGAATAATTGCCAGCACTCGCGAAACTTTGCTTGTCTCTGCCGTAATTCTATCAACGACACCAGCGAGATGGCAACGGCCGCTGAGAACGTACTACTTCAAAGATAGGAAACGCATTGAACCAAGCCTGCGAGATGACAACGGCCGCTGAGAACGTACTAGTTCAAGATAAGAAACGCATTGAACCAAGCTTACGAAATGAATACGGCCGCTGAGAACGTACTTGTTCTAAGATAGGAAACGCATTTAACCAAGCTAGCGAGAAGACAAGGACTGCTGAGGACGTACTAGTTCAAGATAGGAAACGCATTGAACCAAGCTTGCGAAATGAAAATGGCCGCTGAGGACGTACTAGTTCAAAGATAGAAAACGCATTGAACCAAGCCTGCGAAGTGGCAACGGCCGCTGAGGACGTACTAGTTCAAAGATAGGAAACGCTTTGAATAAATCCTGCGAAGTGGCAACGGCCGCTGAGGACATACTAGTTCAAAGATAGGAAACGAATTGAATAAATCCTGCGAAGTGGCAACGGCCTCTGAGTACGTAGTAGTTCAAAGATAGTGAACGCATTGAACCAAGCCAGCGAAATGACAAGGACTGCTAAGGACGTACTAGTTCAAAGATAGGAAACGCATTGAACCAATCCAGCGAGATGACAACGGCCACTGAGAACGTACTAGTTCAAAGATAGTGCACGCATTGAACCAAGCCTGCGAGATGACAACGGCCGCTGAGAACGTACTAGTTCAAACATAGGAAACGCATTGAACCAAGCCAGCGAGATGACAATGACTGCTAAGGACGTACTAGTTCAAAGATAGGAAACGCATTGAACCAATCTTGCGAAATGAAAACGGCCACTGAGAACGTACTAGCTCAAAGATAAGAAACGCATTGAACCAAGCTTACAAAATGAATACGGCCGCTGAGAACGTACTTGTTCTAAGATAGGAAACGCATTTAACCAAGCCAGCGAGATGACAAGGACTGCTGAGGACGTACTAGTTCAAGATAGGAAACGCATTGAACCAAGCTTGCGAAATGAATACGGCCGCTGAGAACGTACTAGTTCAAGATAGGAAACGCAATGAACCAAGCTTGCGAAATGAAAACGGCCGCTGTGAACGTACTAGTTCAAAGGTAGGAAACGCAATGAACCAAGCCAGCGAGATGACAACGGCCGCTGAGAACGTACTAGTTCAAACATAGGAAACGCATTGAACCAATCCAGCGAGATGACAACGGCCACTGAGAACGTACTAGTTCAAAGATAGGAAACGCATTGAACCAAGCCAGCGAAATGACAACGGCCGCTGAAAACGTAATAGTTCAAAAATAGGAAACGCATTGAACCAATCCAGCGAGATGACAACGGCCACTGAGAACGTACTAGTTCAGAGATAGGAAACGCAATGAACCAAGCCAGCGAGATGACAACGGCCGCTGAGAACGTACTAGTTCAAAGATAATGAACGCATTGAACCAAGCAAGCGAAATGACAAGGACTGCTAAGGACGTACTAGTTCAAAGATAGGAAACGCTTTGAACCAATCCAGCGAGATGACAACGGCCACTGAGAACGCACTAGTTCAAACATAGGAAACGCATTAAACCAAGCCAGCGAGATGACAAAAACTGCTAAGGACGTACTAGTTCAAAGATAAGAAACGCATTGAACCAATCTTGCGAAATGAAAACGGCCGCTGAGAACGTACTAGTTCAAGATAGGAAACGCATTGAACCAAGCCAGCAAGATGAAAACGGCCGCTGAGAACGTACTAGTTCAAAGATAGGAAACGCATTGAACCAATCTTGCGAAATGAAAACGGCCGCTGAGAACGTACTATTTCAAAGATAGGAAACGCATTGAACCAATCCAGCGAAATGACAACGGCTGCTGAGGACGTCCTAGTTCAAAGATAGAAAACGCATTGAATAAATCCTGCGAAGTGGAAACGGCCTCTGAGGACGTACTAGTTCAAATATAGAAAACGCATTGAACCAAGCCAGCGAAATGACAACGGCCGCTGAGAATGTTCTATTTCAAAGATAGTGCACGAATAGAACCAAGCCTTCGAGATGACAACGGCCGCTGAAAACGTACTAGTTCAAGATAGGGAACGCATTGAACCAAGCTTGCGAAATGAAAACGGCCGCTGTGAACGTACTAGTTCATAGATAGGAAACGCAATGAACCAAGCCAGCGAGATGACAACGGCCGCTGAGAACGTACTAGTTCAAAGATAGTGAACGCATTGAACCAAGCCAGCGAAATGACAAGGACTGCTAAGGACGTACTAGTTCAAGATAGGAAACGCATTGAACCAAGCTTGCGAAATGAAAACGGCCACTGAGAACGTACTAGCTCAAAGATAGGAAACGCATTGGACCAAGCTTGCGAAATAAAAACGGCCGCTGAGAACGTACTAGTTCAAGATAAGAAACGCATTGAACCAAGCTTGCGGAGTGAAAACGGCAGCAGAAAACGTACTAGTTCAAAGATAGGAAACGCATTGAACTGTAACGTCTCGGCTGTGATCGTGAAACAGTTATTGAATTAAGAGAAAAAAAAGGATTTGACTGCTAAATAATTTGAAGTTTGAATTAATTAATTGAGCTGCCACCAAGAATTGTGTAATTATTGACAGCTTGAATTATATGAATCGAGTTAAACGAAAACTGATTTGTCGTAAATAAAAATGCTGCCACCAATTTTATGTAATGTATATGATGTGGCGTAATAATGTGAATAAAACTGTTCCAGGATCAGACGTCCTTCTTCCACCGCAGCGACCTCGGTGCCGTGGCGAAAGGTGCTCTCCTTTGTTTTTGGTCAACCTGCATTCACCGGCTTTACCAGGGATTGGGCGAGAGCTTTGTCCTAGCCGCGTACGAGAGAATGATGGAATTGAGAGTAGAGAGGATTGTAAAATAAAGTAGATCGTTTCAAAGAAAAGTTTGATTTATTATATCATAATAAAAGGGAAAATGAATATATATATATATGGGGTTTATTAATTAAACATAAGAATTTCCTTGTCCAAAAAGATTCGAATAATAGCGTTGTATAGCTTCGTCAGCCTTGCTGCTAACAGACGTAAAGAGATTTAAAGAATTAAAGAGGATGGTACGTAGCGAATGTACGCTCACGAACCAGAGTAAGAATGACAGGAATAATATGAATGCTCAAACGGATAGCGAATGGACGCTTCACGCTTAGCAATTAATTCAGGAAAGCGTCAGCGGATTAGCCAGCGGGCGAATGAACGCTCGAAAGCTTTCGCTAACACCTGTGATATAAGGTTAAAGGAGATAGTTGCGGCGGATATACGCCATAGACAAGAATGACGGAAATGTAACGCTCAGACGGACAGCGGATGAACGCTTCACATCTAGCGGTTGTATCGTTCCGACGGATAGCGGATACTCGCTTTCACGTAGAACGATTTAGGATTTTGAGGAAGGATAAGAGACAGAAATTCCTTTTGTTAAGTTAGATGAAGTAAGAAAATTAGAAATAAGAGGCAGAGTCCAAGCGAATTTCACGCTATGGTACTCACACTCGGTCCTGCACCGTTATTCATTACGACCAGGCTGTTATTTGCGCGTTGAAAAAAGGAATCTGTTGAATTTATAGCTCGATAAATCGTATGATCTTGAATTAAGTATTCAATAGAAAAATCAATGATTTAAGAAATAGAATTGAAGTTGAATTGACAGCAACAAGTGATTATAAGATTTACGAATATTTTGCAAAGTACGAGTTAGCGACGGTGTCTGCTAACGTGAATATTAAAGTTTGGGAAATTGAATTATTTACGTTAATTAACGATAAACAGAATTTCACTTTACAATGCTCGTATATTTAAATTGAATTGATTTGGAATTAAACGCGAATGCGCGGAAACGAAAGTCTATTTCAAGTTGGTGAAGGCGTCGGTGATCGCGTTAGCGAAGACGTCGGCCGTCGGAGACAATCGCTTGCATCTGAGGCGCGAGCCTGCAGCGTAGGAAAGTCTCTTGAAAATTATGAACAACTTGGAATAGTACGACACGCGAATCTTTATTGCAAGAAACACCACGCAGTTCGGCTCACCGATCAGTGGGTAGAGCGGATTATTCGCTCCGGGTTGAACCACACTGGCGGCTCACGTCAGGCGTAGGTAGCAATAAAAATTATAAGTAATTTAATAAATGTACTCGCAGCGAAGGGGACCGCTGACAAGTAAGAATTGTCGAACAAGACGAGCAATTGAAAACTGAAATATTAATAAAACACTTGTTCATTCGCGACGCGTACGCGAAGCGACGGTACTCGCGAAGCGACGGCACACGCGGAGCGACGGCACACGCGGAGCGACGGCAAACGCGAAGCGACGGCACTTGATATGTCAAGCGACGGGAGCCGTCGGCAAATAACGACGTTCGTAAATCACTTGCTGTTGTGGAAAAAATATTTAATTAGATAGCTCACAATGAAATCAAATGCATAAAAATACAATTGATGTGAAAGAATTAAATTGATTTGCGTTGGTTTGATTTGATTTGATTTGCGTAATGTATTAAGAGTTGGAATAGAAATTAAGAAATGTCAGAATAATATCAATTTCATATATATAATTCGTAAAAATGTTCGAAATACAGAGTTACAAAATAATAAAAATTGTTTGAATAATACAGAGTTATGTCGAATAATCGGGTTTCAGAAAATGAATCAAAAGTAGTATAAGAAGTATTGAATAAGAAATTAAACAATGTAGTGTAAATGTAATTAAAGTTGCGAATTCGGAATATTGTACGGGCATTGATTCACACGAGGTGCATACAATATTCTTACTGATTTATAAAGTAGTAATTATTTCACTTCGCTATATCTCGTTTCGTTGAGTTTCGTTTATTTCGTTGGTTTCGCGTACAGAAAATTGTAATAATTGAAGTAAGTACCTGAAGTCCTCGGAATCAGGGGGAATTGAGCTCGTACAGAGAGTTGCGTCGAAATGCTCGTACGGCGTGAGATTGCGTTGAGTATGAGTTGCACTGACTCGATACAAAATTAAAATTGATTGAAGTACGCGAACTGAATTAAAAAGCGAAGTATAAGTACGATGCTCGCGGAGCAGTACTGAGGCTAAGTCGAAATTCTTAATAAAGGTACAAAGTTCGCGACGTGAACCGTACTGAAGACTGTGATCAAATGCGTGAAGTTAACGGCTCAAGCCATGGTCACAAAATGCAAAGATGTTAACTGTACTAAAACTGAGGTTCAAATGCGTTACATGTTAACTACACGAAAAACGACGACCAAATGCGAGGATCGCTCCGTGAGCGCGGTATATAAAGGGTTAGAGAACAAAGGCTAGAGTCGTGGTGGGGTTGTTTGCGACGCTTTGGAATGTGGGAGGAGTCGGCTGTGAAAAACAGGATGCTCCGAGTAACACGATGCTTCTCTCGAGTTACCCGATACTTCTTGAGACAAACAAGTCCGAGAATTGGAGGGCGGAGATAGCTTCCCTCGAGTTACATGATACTTTCGTAGCAAACAACTCTGAGAATGGAGTGGGCGAGAACTGCAATAAACAGTTCCGAGAATTGTTTTTCTCGACAGTGAAATGAATATTTTTCTGTCAAGGGCAAAAAGTAAGAGTGGGAGTCGTTCTGGATGATTCTTTGTAGAAAGTAAAAGAGGGGATTTATTCCAGAAGCTTCCATGGACATAGAAGGGGATCCTTCTAGAATATTCTACGGAAGTGACGATACTTCGAGAAGTTTCTATGAGAAAAGTGGGGGATCTGTCCAGAAGATTCGATATGAAGAGAAGGGGAGCTTCGTATGGAGGGGATGTTCTCTTAGGTGCGTTCGCACGTAGTAGGACTTATAAATTTTACTCTTGTATACGTAGTACATGTGTACTTGAGGACTTATAAAATTTACTCTTGTTCTTATATATGTACTACGGGACTTAGTCTCTGGGGAATAAGGAAAAAACTTTAAAAATTAATAACTCGCGAACGGAGTGAGATAGAGAAGTGGGGGTAGGTTTACTTTTCCGGACGAAGGTCTGAGATTATAAATTTGGTCTTTCCAAAAATACGGAAATTTTGGTCGGTTTTCCAAAAATTTGGAAACACGATTTTTTCACGGATCTCCACGAATTAGACGATTTGGAGCATTTTTCATTTTTTCCGAAAATTTGGAAAAACATCAATTTTTTCCAAATTTTTGGAAACAGGATTTTTAGATTCTACAGGGATTAAGGAATCACCTGAGACTAATTTGGCAACTCTACGATGATTGGTTCTCGAGATATTCGCAACGAAAGAGAGGAAATTCTTGGAATTTCCGATAGATCGGTTCCAATGGAAATGCGTTCATAAAAGCATCGAGTTTTCTCGTGCGTTCGTAAAGACATCAAGATTTTTCTGACAGTGCTGTAGCACGGTATATAAGGTGCCCTAGGCATGGTACAATTTCCAATGCCGTATCAAGAGAATTAGGGGCCCGAAATTTAGAATTTATAAATTTGATAATTAACGTATTAATTATATGAGCGCATTACCTTTGGGTTTGTAAGTGTGCTTAAAGACTATATCGCGATCGACTGTAGGTCGGTATTACAGAAAGTTATCGACAACTTAATGTCGCATGAATAGTTCGATCGGATTTAAACTAAGTATATCGCATTGTACGCGAGTACTAGTGTAGGTAGCGACGACAAAAGTCTGAGTTTATAGTTATAAAAATGCTTCTAAGCTTAAAAAAATGAAATGTTGGAATCTTAAGACATCAAAATTCTATCGTTGCCACCATAAAATAATATAATAAAAACAGAATGGAACGAGACGTTTGCAAAAGAAGGTTTGCGAAACGCGTTATTTAGATTTTTGAGACTGGATTTACTCGTGTAACTCTATGAATGAGTTAATAAGCTTTTATGATTTTTATTTGATTTAGAAGTTTTATAATGTTTTTGCTGTTAGTTAAAAGAATATGTAAGCTTGTAAGAAAATAATTGAATGAACAAAATAACGAAAAAATTTTAGACGCGAGACGTCACAGAACCAAGCCAGCGAGATGACAACGGCCACTGAGAACGTACTAGTTCAGATCTATAGAAGACGAGCATCTAGGACCCCTGTTAACGTGCACAACGGCACAGGAAATGTGGATCAAAATGACCACAATACATGAGCAAAAGTCCGAGTCGAGCAAACTAATACTAACTCAGAGTTTCACCAATACAAGATGGACGCCAGTGATTCGGTGGTGCAACACTTCGCCAAAGTACATAACATGGCTCGTCAACTCGAAGACATCGGTGAAAAGGTATCCGATGTGGCTGTCATGTCGAAAATACTGGCAAGCCTGCCATCAAAATACAATTCGCTTGTCACTGCTTGGGACAGCGTAGATGCAGAGAGCCAGACATTAAATAATCTACAGTTGCGATTGTTAAAAGAGGAAACTCGGCTAACCGCCGAAGAGGAAACGGCGAGCGCGCTTGCCGCCATGAACGTCAACAAAAAAACCGGAAGTTCCAAACAAGGTCAAAGTACGTTGCCTACTACCAAGTCTCGAAAGGAACTCAAGTGCCATTACTGCAAGAAGCCCGGTCATTTTGTGCGGGAATGCCGGAAGAAGAAACGAGACGAAGAGTCAGGTAGCGACAAATGCGTATTCATGATGGCGACATCCGACAGAGGGCGCCATGTCGATAAAGCAGTTTCTCCGAGCGTGGACGAGAAGAAGCTTTTGGGTGCAGACACTAGCGACGTATGGCTCACAGATAGCGGTGCCTCACGTCACATCAAAAGCCATCGCGAGTGGTTTGACTCGTTCATCCCCGTCACAGGCGAATCGGTATCCCTCGGAGACGATGGCGTGTGCGAAGCAACAGGAGTCGGAACGATTTCAATCGAGGCACTAGTAAACGGAAAATGGCTTGAGGCCCAGCTACAGGATGTGTTGTATATTCCACGCATTAAGAAAAATCTTTTTTCAGTAGGCGAGTGCACGTCAAGAGATTATAACATAACCTTTAAGGATCGACGTGTTACTATAAAGCGCGGTGAGGAAGTCAAAGCAACAGGAGTCCAGCAAGAAAACAACTTATACAGAATGTTGTTCAGAGTTAGGAAACCCTCAACGCAGGATGCAAATGTGGTAGCTACTCTCAGCACGTGGCACGAGAGATTGGGACACGTAAACACAAGAACGCTGGAAGAAATGGCTGGCAAGAAACTAATAAAAGGAGCAACATTGGCGGACGTCGAGAAATTCTTCTGCGAATCGTGTCAGTTCGGAAAGGCACATCGATTAAAATTCGCACAGAATGATAAGAGGCGGACTACGAAACCAGGAGAGTATATACACTCTGATGTATGCGGACCGTTCTCAACAGACTCTCTTAGCGGATCGAGATACTTCGTCAATTTCAAGGACGATGCCTCAGGTTTCAGATTTACATACTTCATGAAACATAAATCTGATGTTTATAAAAGATTCAAGGATCTCGACAAATTGATAGAAACGAAGTTCGGACGTAGAATGAAATTGTTACAAGTCGACAACGGAAAAGAATATGTTAATACCTACATGAAGAATTACCTGTCAAATCGAGGTATACAGATGCTGACAACCGCACCATACACGCCGGAACAAAACGGAAAAGCGGAGAGGGACAATCGGACTATCGTCGAGAGTGCTCGCACGATGTTGCATGCCAAGCAGTTACCGCTGTTCCTGTGGGCCGAAGCCGTATCCACGGCTGTTTACATTCTTAATCGGACGACATCCCGAGTGAACCCAACTATAACGCCGTACGAAATGTGAATGAACAAGAAGCCTGAGTTGTCACATGTAAGAGTTTTTGGATCGGATGCATACGTGTACGTCGACAAACAATTGCGGAAGAAACTCGACCCGAAGGCGAAGAAGATGATCCTTGTCGGATATCAAGCAGAATCGACAAATTACAGATTGTACGATCCAAGGTCAAGGAAGATTGTCGTC
>CAKMUF010000265.1:0-19505 GCA_928718305.1 Tetramorium bicarinatum | reverse complement strand
ATAAACAATTTGGCGACTCATGCGATATAATTTCAAATATTCTATACAAATTTTATTATTTTATTTGAAGCGTTGAAATTATTTTTATTTTTTTATCGCCTTAATTTCCTTTTTTTCATTTTATTTCTTTCATTTTTCTATATTATTTCTCGAGGCATGGTATTAATTATTTTAATTTTTGCTTCATTTTATTTCTTTTTTTTTTCTTTATCTGCATATTACTTTTTTAAATCGTGGTGATAATTTTTTGATAAAAAGATTCTTTTACAAGCAAAAAATATATAAAGTCATAATGGGTGATCAGTATTTAGAAAGTGTGATAGAAAGTGTTTATGATAAATGCGCATATAAAAATTGTCGCAATGGTCGATTTTCCACGGGAGTGCATTTCGGGAGTCTATTTCGATTTCCATCTGGCACATACTCAAGACAGAAATTATGGGTACGCAATAGCGGTAAGTTTCTTAGCTTTTCTTGCATTTATATTTATATTTTATTATGTCGACTGTTTCTGGCAACAAAGTCGTATCTCAGAAATATAAAATAACAAAGTCGTATTTTAATAATCAGTATAATATTGTCACATCGAAAGCGTGCGAGTAAAAAAGGCGTATTACATTTTTAAAATAATAAAGTCGTATTTCGGATTAGAATAAATATTATTATATATTATATTAATACACTTCGCACAAAAATTGAAGGATCACCTAAACATCTTAAAAATTTTTGTAATTTTCAAACAACTGTGACTTTGCAAAATAATCGGATTTTAATTTTTCAAAAAACATTTTAAAGCTTGTTTTTTAACTTTTAAATCCTGTATAATATTTAATTGCTGCTCTCAATTTGCGTATATCGCGATTGTAATTCCCGGGCATCTGTTAGCCGCGCGTTGCCTGTATTTGCGTCCTTATTGGCCGCTGACTCCGCCACGGTCGCGATTGGTCCTAAGACCCTTCGATGTATTCTTGCGCGCCGAGCGAGCCGGGCGATCTCGCTCTCTTCGCTCTCGATCGTCAGACGAGTAAGACGGTGTTAGTTTGCGTGACAAGTTATTCACTCAAGTGCGTGCGACCAGTGTAGGATTATATATTCGTGCAAATATATTTCGTATAAGCATTCAACGCAGAGACAGTCATTCTCGACCGTGCCGTATCAGAAATCTCCGGTGGACACGTGCGGTGGGCGCAAGCCCGGTGTGATTTACAACATCTTTCTGGTCCTTCGAGCCGGATACGCAGCGTATCCGAACTTTGCACGAGCGTGTGGAAGATCAAGAACAATCTTCTCCGCAACCTACTCGCACACACTCTTGCCACGCAGCCAAACCGTAAAGCATCAGTAGAAATTCGCAGCCAGCGGATCGCTACACGCAGCTTCGGGCGCCATTACAACCTCGAAGCGTTTCGCGGGAGTCTTGCAGTCAGCAAGCCACCTTCCCGCACCCTTGTGACACAGCCAGCCAGCTACAAGGGCGCGATATCACGAAGTGTCCTGTGAGCATCAACGGGATTACATTCGTGTCGGAAATTTCTGCCGCCATAAGTCGGGAAATTTCCATCGCCAACAAGCGATCTTCGGACGATCACGTGATACGACGTTCCACCAACGAGCGAGCCTCGACCGATCACGTGATACAACGTGCCACCAACGAGCGAGTCTCGGCCGATACCAGCGTGTTACCAACAGGCCATCTTCAGCCAATCACCACAGGCGGGTTACCGACGGACAGCCAGTCACGAGCACGGACCTGTCACCAGCGGGAAAATATTCTCCGTCCACGTGAGAGGAGTGTGCCTGCCCATCAATCTCGAGCATCTTCAGCAGCTAAACGAGGACAACAGTTCGACGGCCGTTGGGAGCTTTACCATCTGCGCGCGATTCCGGTAAGGGTTGTCGTTCTTTATCGTGCCAATCAAATACTGTACAGTGAGCGTATTTATTCGAGGTTAGGATATCTGAATACGATGAATTCCGAACAAGATCTCGCCAGTCTCAAACGGCAACGCACAACTATTAAAAGCTCGTGTACGCGAATTAAAACGTATGTTGATGCAATTACAACCGTTACACTGTTAGTCGCGGCTCAGCACGAAGAGCGAAAAAACAAATTAGAAGATTATTGGTCCGGATACAATGATGTACAGGCTCAGTTCGAGTCGCTCGATCCGAATGAAGGCAACGATCGTGCTGGGTTCGAGGACGCATTTTATTCGCTCTCGGCAAGAATCCGCGAGATCCTTCACCCCACAATAATATCGCGTGCGGCAACAAGCTCACCATCCTCCTCGCATGCATCCAATCAACTCGAGGGTCGAGTTAGCGTCCCCAAGCTGAATCTTCCGTCGTTTTCTGGAAAGTACGAGGAATGGTTTTCTTTTTTCGATTCTTTCAATTCAATCATACATCTAAATGTGTCGATCAGCAACGTACAGAAACTACAGTATTTGAAGTCCTCGCTGACGGGTGACGCGAGCAACGTGATTAGTTCTCTAGAAATTTCAGATTTAAATTATAAAGTAGCGTGGAATCTTTTGAAGGAACGTTACGATAATAAACGTGTTATTGTACACACACATATTAATGCAATAATGGAGTTACCATCCATGACGAAGGAGGATTCAGCTGGGTTAAGACAAATTGCCGACGGAGCCATTCGACATATACAAGCCCTCAGAGCACTAAAGCGACCCACGAGCCACTGGGATGACTTGCTCGTCCACGTTTTAAGCTCTAAGTTAGACACGCTCACATTGCGAGAATGGCAATCCTCATTGACAGGAACGGATCCCCCTACCTTCAAACAATTTGAAGAATTTATTAATCACCGCTGTCAAATGCTCGAGGCAACTAGCAAACCCACTAACGCGTCATCAAGGGAAGACAACAAGCGCTCACAATCGAACGTAAGGCGTCAAGCCTCTCACGTCGTTACAGTAAAATCAAAATGCAATTATTGCAGTGGCGAGCACGCGATATACTATTGCAACGATTTTCTAGCCTTGTCGGTCCTCGCAGAGGACAGCGGAGGCTCGTAAGCATAAAATTTGTACCAATTGTTTGCGGTCCCCGGCCCATGAGCTCAACAAGTGCCCTTCCAAGGGTTGCAGGGTATGCAAGGCGAAGCACAACACGCTGCTACACCCAACTAGTGGCACAACGGAAAATCGCGGCAATTCAACTCCCTCTGAGGAATCGGCACTCACAACCTCGCAAACTACGGTAGTTACACACGCCTCAAGCGATCATTACAAGGAATACACAATGCTTTCCACGGCTGTCGTCATTGCTTTTGGCCGCGAGGAAGTATCAAGGTCGTGTCGTGTATTGCTGGACTCTGGCTCCCAAGCTAATTTCATTACAAAAGAATTCGCGGATGTCCTTGGCCTGCAACTGCGCTCATCTCGCATATCAATATCTGGTATAAATGGAACAACCACAACTCTACCCAAGTAGTCGAACTAAAAATACAATCGCGTTTAACGTCTTACTCAGCTACAATAACTTGCGTGGTTACGGATCAAATTACAAATAAACTTCCAGTATTTACTATACCAAGAAACACATTCCAGATTCCACGAAATCTCAAGCTGGCTGATCCACAGTTCAATATCTCCTCGAGCGTTGACGTCTTAATTGGAGCAGAATTATTCTGGGAGTTGCTTTGCGTCGGGCAAGTTAAGTCCTCTCCCGGGCATCCTACCTTACAGAAGACTCAACTGGGTTGGATACTAGCAGGATGTGTGAGCAACGCTACGGGACCCGTCAAGAAGGCGCAATCATTTCACGCGACCATTTCAAATGCCCAACTACATAATTAACTGTCTCGTTTCTGGCAAATAATGTCTCGAAGACATCAACAATGCTACGAGTCACACCGCGGAGGAAGCATATTGCGAAGAGCACTTCCTGAGTCACGTATTTCGGACTCCCGAGGGCAGGTACGTTGTAAAACTCCCGGTTAAGGAAACGTTGGTTAACAAGCTAGGAAATTCCAAAGACATCACACGTAAGCGCTTGCAAGGTATCGAAAGAAGATTCCTTCGAAATCCAGATTTAAAGCCTCAATATAAACAATTCATGACAGAGTACTTGACGTTGGGTCACATGAAGCGAGTAGAAGTTTCGTCGGATGAAACGGCAGCATCTTTTTACTTACCGCATCATTGCGTGTTTAAAAATTCGAAGCAGTCGTCGAAAATTCGTGTCCTGTTCGATGCCTCGTGCAAGAGTGATAACGGAATCTCATTGAACGACGCGTTAAGAATTGGGCCAGTGGTGCAACAAAATCTCGTATCCATAGTAATGCGTTTCCGCACGTTCGCGTACGCCCTGTCAGTGGACATAACGAAAATGTATCGACAGGTGCTGGTGCATCCCACACAAACCAGTCTACAATGAATATTATGGCGTTCAGATGACAATGCAGATATCAACACTTACGAATTAACCACCATTATATATGGCACGTCATCAGCATCCTTTCTCGTGACAAGATGTCTGAAGCATTTAGCAGATCAACATTCTTCAAAATATCCCAGTGGCTCAACGTGTGTCAAGCGCGACTTTTATGTCGACGATATGTTAACAGGTGCGGATTCCTTTCAAGAGGCGAAAATCATTCGTGATGAAGTAACTCAATTGCTAAAACTGGGACTGTTTGAGCTTAGCAAGTGGGCTTCGAATTGCCCGCAACTGCTAAAGCCTACGGAAACTCAAAATGGTGAGCCAGTCACCATTGACGACGGGGTCAGCGTTTATCTCTTAGGCATCCAGTGGAATCAACTCTCGGACACTCTTCATTTTTCTTACGTGCCTGATACTACGCACGACGCCCTTTCTAAGCGAAGCATATTATTAGACTTTTTGATCCCTTGGGGCTTCTCGGACCGACAATCGTCACAGCAAAACTGATCCTGCAAGACCTTTGGCGGTCAGGAATCGAGTGGGATGAATCAGTGCCACAAGGCATCCATACTCGTTGGACTACATTCAAGTCACAATTAACCGAGCTTAGTCAATTAGCAATTCCCAAGCTTGTTAAATTTAACGCAAGCAATCAAGTCATACAAGTACACGGGTTTTGCGATGCTAGCCAACACGCCTACGGGGCCTGTGTCTACATCCTCACAAGGTTGGGCCCCAACGACTATTGCGTGGAGCTACTTTGCTCGAAGTCTCGAATTGCGCCTATAAAGGCGCTCTCTTTACCACGATTAGAATTATCGGCGGCACTATTACTGGCCCAGCTAATGGAAAAGGTCAAGGCATCAATAGATTTAACGAACGTCCAAACATTTTTGTGGACGGATTCAATGATAACCATCAACTCGATTTCGTCATCATCCCGAAAATGGCAGTCTTCGTGGCGAATAGAATAGGCGAGATCCAGCGGCTAACTCAACCGAAGAATTGGCGACACGTGCCATCAGCCCAAAATCCAGCTGACCTACTGTCCCGAAGATCGAGTCCTCGCGAATTACTCAATGCCAATATGTGGTGGAAGGGTCCCGACTTCTTGAGGCTGAACAAAGATCAGTAGCCCAGCAACAATATCCCTGACCTAAGTGGCGACCTACCAGAGCTGTGACAAGTTCACGCCACAACTGCTGTCGTCGAGCATAACGTTATCGCTGAAATATTAACAAGACATTCAAGTCTAGATAAAATCTGTCGCATTATAGCTTACTGTTCGAGATTTATAAAATTACATTCAAAACCTAAAACATTGTTTATCTCACACGAAGAAACATCGCTGGCATTACAGTTAATATGCAAAATTGTGCAGCAGCATTGCTTCCCCGACGAATACAAGGCTCTGCAACAAGGTAAGCCCATCAACGCATCCAGTAAGATTTTATCCCTGTCTCCATTTATGGATGATCAGGGAATGATTCGAGTAGAAGGTAGATTGAAAAACGCGAACCTTCCTTTCGGCACGCGCCACCCTCTGCTACTACCTCGTAATCACGACCTCACAAGACAAATCATTATTCAACAGCATGTAAGCAGTATGCATGCGGAAACTCAGGCTACCATGGCGGCCGTAAGACAACGATTTTGGCCTTTGGCCCTGCGTTCTGCGACGCGCAAAATTATTTTGAAATGCATTGCCTGTTCCCGAGTCAAACCTGCTCATTCCGAGGCCCGGATGGCCTCCTTACCATCTAGTCGAATAACGGTTTCAAGGCCATTCTCGCACTGTGGCGTGAAGCATAACGTCGAGCATAACGTTATCGCTGAAATATTAACAAGACATTCAAGTCTAGATAAAATCTGTCGCATTATAGCTTACTGTTCGAGATTTATAAAATTACATTCAAAACCTAAAACATTAAATTACGCCGGTCCTCTCATTATACGGGAAGGTAAGCAACGAAACGCGAAAAATCACAAGGCGTATGTCGCCGTCTTTGTCTGTTTCGTCGTGAAAGCCGTGCACCTGGAATTAGTTAGCGACTTAACTTCCGATGCGTTTCTGGCTGCGCTCAAACGTTTCATCTCGCGAAGGGGAAAACCCTCTCACATGTATTCAGACAATGGAACCACATTCGTTGGTGCTCAAAATCAGTTACAGGATCTCCACGACTTTTTAAGCAAAGATCAAACGCAAAGCGATGTCAATCAATTCCTTCGCGGTCAGCAAACGGCTTGGTCATTTATCCCTCCTAACGCTCCCCATTGCGGCGGTTTATGGGAAGCTGCCGTAAAATCCGCAAAGTACCATATGTATCGGGTAGTTGGGAAAGCACACCTCACTTTTGAGGAGATGCAAATGGTACTCTGCCAGGTAGAAGCGGTCTTAAACTCGCGTCCTCTCACTGCATTAAGCTCGGATTCTAATGATCTGGCGTATTTGACCCCCAGGTCACTTTTTGATTGGCACTGCTATGAACGACCTCCCTTGCCAAGATTTAACCGATATCAACGAAAACCGGCTGCTGCACTGGCAGCGATTAGAACAGATAAGACAACATTTCTGGCGTAGGTGGAGCCAGGACTATCTCCACACTCTACAATCTCGGTTGAAGTGGAAAACCGACAAGGGTTCTCAATTGGAGGTTAGCCAACTGGTTCTCATAAGACAACCGGATCTGCACCCTCTACACTGGCCATTAGGACGCGTCCAAGAAGTTTACATTGGCGCAGACGGCGTCGCTCGGACGGCCTCAATAAAAACTGCCAAGGGTTTGCTCACGCGACCTTTAACTAAACTCGCGATGCTGCCTGTTGAGAATTCGGAAGTCATACGCTGACTTGGCCTCTCACCATTGTACAATTTCATTCTTAATTTAGTTTAACTTTTAAGTCTAATTCAGTTCATACACTTGTGTTTCGCCGTATACAAGGTTATAGATTTCTGTTATGGATTGCCTACAGAGAGTTTCACCTTCAAAATCTGATTAACATTAATTTTGCGAAGCAAACAAAACAATTGATTCACTCGCGATCTTCAATCTATTGGCAGGAATGATTGAAAAGCGTCACGAATACTATATTTCATTTGCGAATTCTATTATTTAAGCATTTAGGTATCTTTAAGGTTTGTCTGTACTTCAATTGCGGTTGCGATTACTTAGTTTCGCTCATTTCTTTTCGTCTTTATTATTATCGGCATTGAAAGCGGATCCTTCCAAGGGGGGCGGCGTTGTATAATATTTAATTGCTGCTCTCAATTTGCGTATATCGCGATTGTAATTCCCGGGCATCTGTTAGCGACGCGTTGCCTGTATTTGCGTCCCTATTGGCCGCTGACCCCGCCACGGTCGCGATTGGTCCTAAGACCCTTCGATGTATCCTTGCGCGCCGAGCGAGCCGGGCGATCTCGCTCTCTTCGCTCTCAATCGTCAGACGAGTAAGACGGTATTAGTTTGCATGACAAGTTATTCACTCAAGTGCGTGCGACCACCCCAATAGCAAAATGATAACAGTGTGTCAGCAGATAGGCAACAGATTTAATCAAACTATTACAGCAGACTGACATCAACTGCGTCGTCATTAAGCTTATGTTCTGCCGGCAGAATCTGCTAACATAATCAGATAGCAGATTGGTAGCAAATTGGCAGAAATCGAGCAGGGTCTGCTGACATAACCTGCCGACAGATTAGCAGCAGAAATCGAGCAGGGTCTGCTGACATAACCTGCCGACAGATCGGTGACAGAAATCGAGCAGGATCTGCTGACATAAAATTCATTGCTAGTACTAAAGACTATAGTGCACGTAACATATACTATAGATTTTCAGCGCTGGTAGTAAATTTTAGAACACAGCCTGAATTATATATTAAGAGTATCTATTTCCATATGAAATAGATGCTATATTCAGGTTACACTCAAAGAAGTTTTAATCAATTGAAAAGTATACATTATAAGCTTCTTTATATAATCCATCAAACGAACTTTACTTACGCGAAAACGTATAATCCTTGCGACTCCTAGCGATGTGAGCGCAACTAATGTGAATTTACGAATATTTAACTTAACTACAAAATTTGCTCTATTTCTGTTGCCAATTGGTCGACTGGTTATGTCAATAGATCCTGCTCAATTTCTGCCGCTAATCTGTCCACTGGTTATGTCAGCAGACCTGCTCGATTTCTGGCGTCAATCTGTCACCAAATTACATTGAAGCAGAGTCTGCTCGGTTTCTATCATTAATCTGTCGATAAGTTATGTTAGCAGACTCTTCTCGATTTTTGTAGTCAATCTGCTATCTGATTATGTTAGCAAACTTTGTTACACCCCTTTTGACATTCTGCTGGCATCATGTGATATACCAAAGTCTGTATTCAAACTATAGCCTTTCTGTTGACAAAATTTGTAGCAGATGCTTGGCAAGATCTGATTTTAACAGACTTGGCTATTGGGGCAGTGTAAGATTATATATTCGTGCAAATATATTTCGTATAAGCATTCAACGCAGAGACAGTCATTCTCGACCGTGCCGTTCCCGTATCAGAAATCTCCGGTGGACACGTGCGGACGGCGCAAGCCCGGTGTGATTTACAACAAATCCTTTTCCTACAAAAAAGATTTGAAAGTCAAAAAGATAAGTTTTAAAATGCTTTCTGAAAAATTAAACTACGATTATTTTATGCAAAGTTACAGTAGTTTAAAAATTACAAAAATTTTTAAGATGTTTGGGTATTCTTTTAATTTTTGTGCAAAGTGAATTAACATTATATTAGTAAATATTATTTATTTGATTCAATTATCAAATTCGAATAAATATATTATATTAATATTAATATTAAATATATTATGTTAATTAATATTATATATAAATATAATAACATTTATTCTAATCTGAAATACGACTTTGTTACTTTAAAAATGTAATATGTCTTTCTTACTCGCATGTTTTCGATGCGACAGTGTTACACTGATTATTGAAATATGACTTTATTATTTTATATTTCTAAGATATGGCTTTGCTAAGAACCGTCAATGTCCGGGCGCACGCGAGCGTGTATGCGTGTGCATGTGGGTATAATACACAAATAAAAACTTTACGAGATATATAATTATATTTTATGTCAAAATATGTCTAAATAAAATATAAAATATCTTGTAAACTATTAATTTTTTTATATCTCTATCTTGATACTTTTATATGTAGAATAACTAGTGGACTGCTTATATTCTGTAAAAAAAATCATAATTTTAAAAAAATAGCGACGACCTTTATGTCTAATCTAAAAAAATCGACTTTGTCAAAAATTTATTTCAACATTATATATATCTTATATATATATATATATATATATATATATATATATATATCTCTTCAAACTATACAACTATTGTTTGAAATAGTTTTTACCAAAATGCCACGTTTTTCAGTTATCAGTGCAAAAATTAAAGATACATATATTTATATATTTCTTATTGAAATGTTTCGAAATGAAGTTATCTAATCTGTAATTGTACAGACTGCTTTTGAAAAAAAAGATTAATTATAGGATACTGTCACTGCCATTGATACGTCTGACCTATCTGTATAGCACATCACTGCAAGTGATATAGTTGAGTTAAAGCGCGTCATAGTATTACATTTGGCATTAATAATTAACTTTTATAATTTACTACCATTAATAAGTAACTTAATATGGAGAAGTATTTTCAAATGAATGTAATTATACATACAAGAAGAAAAATAAAAAAATATTTGCGTTGAAAAAATCTTAAAAAAATAAAAATACCCACAGAGAGAGAGAGAGAGAGAGAGAGAGAGAGAGAGAGTTACGCGGTAATAAAAATTTCTTAAAATACTATTATTAAATTATCATTACGTTTTCACTGCCGCGTAATTTTGTACGCGTTTTTACTTTTATAACATTTTTTTTAAAGTAAACTTCTTTATTTTTTTCCTACAAACTGTATTATATTCGCTTCTTAGAAATACTCATACATATGAAGTCAATTACTTAATAGCAGTGAATTGTAAATAAATTATTAATGTCGACACAACAATATGACATGCTGTTTCACCTCTCGCAATGATATTTTGAGCTATAAAGATACATTAGTGTATAAATGATTTTAATCAATAATTAACCTTTTTCTAAGGAGGTTTGAGGATATTACAAAAAATGAGTGAATGTTATAAAATTTTGGAATATGATTTTTAATAACTTTATTATAAAGCTCCATGAATTTTTTCAATTTTTTTTTACCGTCACATTATTTCATATATTGTGAATGGTAAATTACCGATAATTTCAAAGAGAAGTGTTCACTTTTCTATCGCAAATAAGTATAAACTTTTATGACGGTAAAAAAAATTGAAAAAATTCCTGGAGCTTTATAACGTTATTAAGAACCATATTCCAAAATTTTATAACACTCACTTCTTTTCGATAATACTCCCGAAAGTGTTCTGTTTAAGAGCATCTCCATACCCGTTGACGAATTCAACGATTTGATTCATTTCAAAACATTTTTAGATAAAATTATTGTATTGATAATGATTAAATATTATGTTTCTTCTAAAGTAATTGAGTAATTATAAGACAGAGATTAGTATAATTATTAAATAGATGAAAAAGAAACTTTTGTCATATAAGTTTGTCATGAAAGTACATCGTGATGATCGTGAAAAATGTAAAATATCTTCTGAATTTTTTTCTAAAACTTATATTCGTAACAATAAATACTCATTGTTCTAAAAATATACATTTTAAACATTATTGCAGTAGAAAAACGGATCTAAAAAAATAACATTAATTAAATTTATGATTATTGCAAAGTATGCATGCTAATCAAATTAATTATAACTGTAAAAAAACCAAGTATTTGAAACAAAAGAATATTTCTTACAATATGACAATTTACTGTTTATTTGTATCAATATAACTATTTTGTGACTAATATTTTGTAACATTCAGTTATTAAATCAGTAATTTTTGCATAAAACTAAAAATTCTTTGTGCTACTACTTTTCAAGTTACAATAAATTAATATTTAAAAATTACATACAATGCAAACTATATTCTCAAATGCAAGATATATTAATTTTTTATATTAGATATAGAAATATTTTGCTTTATTTTAATTATTACAAGGTTGTCCGACAAACATGTGTATATTGCCATATCTATTGTATCATCATGTCAAAAACATTTACGAATATTATTTATATTATCTAAATCCGTTTCTTAAATAATTGTTAACATATTTTTATAAAAAATATTTTTAATACTTTGGATACAACAAATCTAGAGAAATTTCCTGCTTTACTGCTGTAGTTGATTTTTCTCTCAAGAAATGTTCCGAAAGATTTCTGAAGAGGATATTTACAAGTAATTTTTAAAATTTATTCTGTTTCAGGAAATACTAATTTGAAAAAGTGAACTGCCAGTTCAATTCGTCGTGCTGGTTTGTGTGCTGATCACTTTGGCGAACACTCTTTTAAGGAGAAAGTAAGAAGAAATTAAAACGTGACGCAATACCTCTTTCTTTCAGTCAAAATATTTTATCGCCCAAAGAAAGTAGACATACAAACGTAGAGAGCATGCCTATTACGGTAGAAGTAACTGAAATTAAAAACGCAATAAGTACAAAGAAATCGAAAGAAAAATACGAAAACGCTACAACGTCAACAGCAGTATCGAATGATGAAATACAAATAACGAAATGACGAACGAATTATTTCAACGGCCACCATACGTCATTCAAACCTACCGGTCACCAAAACTACAATTTAATGTATCAGCAGAAGAAGATGAGATGGAATGGCTACATGTGGAGCCACCAATGCACAAAAAAGTTGCAAATACAGAAATCAAAAAGATCAGACAAAAAATAAAGAACATATAAAAAAGAAAATGCTCGATTCTTTAAGAAAGGAAAATTTACGTCTGCGCCAGACAATAAAAATGTTAAAATTAGGTTTATTACGATATACTCGACAAATGCCTGTAAAACGCACAAATAAGAAAAGTAAAAGTAAGAAAAAAATTATACAAGAATTGATGGATGAGAATAAATTGCATCCCGTTGCGAAAGCAATGATTAATTTACAATTAGGGGAAAGTGGTTTAAATCGGCCACCTGTTCCAAATCGGCCACCCCCCATTTCATAAAAACAACAACACTTATCATCATGCCAATAGTGTAGTAGTGTAGTAGTAGTTAGAAGCACTATTGATAGCTGATTATTTGTCATTAGTTTGCCGTTTATCAGTTGAAATTCTGCTTCTGTATGAACCAGAACATATTTTGAGTGTTTCTCATTTCTATTTATTACTTTAAGGAAAATTTTGTTTTTTCTTGGAAAAAATTTTTTTCATCAAGAACATTTGAGAATTTTATAAGCACTTACAAAGTGCTTCTATTAAAAAAAGAAAGTTTCCTGAAAGCTCTTGTTGTGTTCACGAAAATCACGTAAGTATGAGAAATAAGAGGGTAGCCTAAATCAGCCACAGATCAATGGTTCCAAATCGGCCATCCCTTTTTTGTTTTATTTTTAATTTCAGAGTATTAAGAATATTTTCAGAGTGTTTTTTTTTTTCTTATTTTTGGTTTTTCCTTAGCAACATTTCTAGAGGCTGTTGAGGTTAACACAATGCTTACAACGCAGGATTTTTTTTTAGTGTTTTTCGTGGTAGTGCTTTTGGAAGAAGGCACCATTATTTATAAAGAACACTCCATCAACATTGAAGTGTGGACATATTGCCTCAAGCTAATGCAGACAGACAGCCCCGACTACATTTTTCAGTCTTTGGCATGTTGGGAATTTTAAATTATGCGGAATTAAAATTTGACATTTTTCATATCTAATAACTAAATATTAATTAGTAATATTATAAATCATTTACCTTAATTTGAATTAAACTATTGTCGCACAATAAATTTGTTGATCATCGAAAAATGTTAACAAATGTTTTTATCTTTTCTTTAACGCATATGTTACGTCCAGTAGACTCCACGATTTCTCCCATTCGGATAAAGAGGGGGAAATGAACTTTACCCTTTAAGATTCAAAAGAGGAGGGCGACTGACAATAAGCGACCCACACGTGCACCCACTCATCTATCTTAAAAAATATTAAAAACCATAAAATTAAAGTAAAAGAGTTAAAAGCAACAGAAGGGACGACGTGCACGTGCGCTGTTGACAGACGCCGGTCCTCCGTAATGGAAAATAGCCATAATTAACCACGATTTCTCCGAAAACCGAGTGAGGTACAGAGCCGACGCGTGAAAAATTATGAGTTCACGCGACAGTAATTGCTCTAATAGCGCCAATCTGTCGCAAGAAAACCACTTGAACCACGGAGGAATCGTCCCACGCTCAGTTTAAATTTTTAAGAAAAACGCGACTTAGTTTAATCGTAAATCACAAAGACATTTACGATTAAACAGCCTATGAGAAACTCGGAGCCGAATTATATGGCCGTTTCTCCAATTAGCATTAAGAAACCAAAAAGCGCTCGACGAATCAAAAACTCAAGTTCGTTGTTTAAACACACCCACCCTTTAAATTTTTCATATAAAAACCCGCGCTCCCGAGGGCCGCAGTCAGTTTTTTCTACCAAGTCTTCGTCAGTTTTTTGTCTAATACGGTGCCTTATCGACAGTGTCAGTCAGTCAGTCAGTCAGTTTTTCTTTCATTTAATACCCAGTCCAATCGGCAGTTTTTGCCAACTCCGTCTAATAAGCAGCCCAGTCTCTAATTCAAAATCGGTTGTGCGGGCGTTATACTTGGTATTCGCGAGTGCAGCAAAACCGCCGAGTGTTGGCCCACGTCCACCAGTCTGTGCACCGCCCGACCTAAACCGACCTTTCAAGGGCCCCACCGACCAACGCTAACGTCTACCGAACGTCAGCAATAGTAAGTCCAAGCCTTTCTTTTGTGAGAACTCAGAATCCGCGTACGTGTCAGACGCAATATCGGAACTTCGGTTTGTTTTCTCTCCTATCTAGTGAATAATCCCGAGGAAAACCGCGAGATCGACGGGGAATTCGACCGCGACTTAAACTTCTTATTAAACGAGATCGACGATCTTGAAGCCGCCGGGTTATTCCCACGTTTTGATTTCAACCCTCTCGCTCGCCACAGTCCCTTCTGGACCGTGCTCCCGCCTACCCCTCCGCCGACTCCTCCTTCGGGTTCCCCGAATCACCACCCGTTCGATTTTTCGGACGACGAGTGGGCCCCTTCCTACTCCCCTTCTCCTCCTTCCGACGAGGACGAAGAACCTGACGAACGCGAAGAGCGCGGCGTCATCGAAGAGCCCGACGAACGCGAAGAGCGCAGCGTCATCGAAGAGCCCGACGAACGCGAAGACCGCGGCGTCATCGAAGAACCCGACGAAACGGAAGAGGCCCCTCGGAAGATCGCTCGGAAGATCTAAATCCCTCCACACACACACACACACACACTCACACACATACGAAATAATGTATAAATCTTCGCTCGCAAACACGAATATCACTTTTATATTAGTCTTAATAAACTACCTATTAATCAACTATGTATATTTTAGTTTAATTTTATAATCATTTTCCTTCTTTCTTCTCTCTTATGTTAAGTTCATAGTTCAATCTTATACTTAAACTTAAATTTATAATTCCCCTTTTTCTTTTTTTTCATTTGAAATAAATGTAAGTTAAATATAATTTCTCTAATTTCATTTTAACCACCCGTTACTTCTCCCGCTCCCTCGCCTGGGAATCGCACGAGGTCCCATCCCCGGGTAAAAGAGATTCAATTCTCTGACCCAAAATAGGGACCACGAGCACATTGCTCTGACTTTGGCGTCATAGCGTCTGTCCCAGACGTTGACCCAAATTCGAAGGCTTGAAAACGTGTGCTCGACTCGCCCGCACAAACGGGCGAGATTACAGGGAGTCCGTTCCGTCCTTCCATCCCCTCCATCTTTCTCTCTCTCGGGAAACCTTTCCTTCGTTTCCCTCCTTCTCCATATTCCGGAGGTCTGGACGTAACATATCCTGTAAAATTGGGGGCTCGTCCGGGATGAAAAGTGCGATTCTTACGGGCAGGGATGAGTAAGACAAGATCTACTTCAGATAAAGCTGAAGTTGAGGATCGATACAAAACCGCTTTAGAAGACAAAACAAAATCTAAATCAGTTAATACAACTGTGCACAATCCATTATATGTACACACATCTACGCCCACTACAGCAGGTCAAGCTAATCCTAAACAACTTAACTTCACCCCGATCGGTTCCGATTCTGCGTCTGCCGGTCCGTCCGAAGTTTCTGGTAATTCGTTCTTTTCCGGAGACGAAACTATTCGTGAAGTGCATGATATAGATTGTAAGCCTAGTAATAAGGGAAACGCCGAAACCATGTCTCACACTAATCCATTCGCCACATTAAAATACGCGGTAGAAGCCGTTCCTTTCTTTGACGGTAAAAATATCCCCTTAACATATTTCGTCGAAGGATGCGAGGAAGCAAAATCTATGCTGCCTCCTGAGGCCGAGCCACAATTCGCACGGATAATTAGAACGCGAATAGTAGGCGAAGCGCGTCGCACTATACAAGATCAAGATTTTGCTTCCGTAGCTCAATTGACGAAATACTTAGAAAATACTTACGGCCCTTCGAAAAATATCTATCAACTGCAAGGGGAATTAGGACGTGTATACCAGAAAAATGAGGAAGACGTAATTACATACGCAAATCGAGTCAAAAGTTTGGGGAAACAAATAAGCGAGGCACATAAAAATTCAGGAAATGCCCTTCCTGCTCAGAGTATTAAAACATCGCTAGAGAAAGATATGTGCAAATGTTTCATCCGAGGCTTAAAACCAGACATTGAACAGAGAGTAACAAGAGATTTAGATGTTCAAGCTACCGTAGCCGACGCATTGCGCATAGAGAGAGAATTGCGCGACATAACGGACCTGCGAACTGGACAGACCAATAAATCATTAAATAGTAGCCGACCTTCCGAAACATGCCAGATTTGTCATAAGGACGGACATTCAGCTTCAACTTGCAGAAAGATAACGCAATCTTACAACATAAACGCTTTCGGGAACGAAATATTAATATGTCAAATCTGCAAGAAGCGCGGACATAGCGCCGACAAATGTCGATTCCGGGATCCTCAGACTCGGAGACCCGTAAATATATTGCAAGGGAGCGCCGTTACTTGTCAATTATGTTCAAAATCTGGCCATAATGCCAGGTCGTGCCGAGCTAATACTGCTAATCAAAATAAATCATCCATAACCTGCCAATGGTGCGATAGACCAGGGCACTTAGCCAGTAATTGCTGGAAAAAACAGAACGAACAACAAAACGTGGGAAATAAATCGAGAATAATTTGTCAAGCCTGTAATAATTTCGGTCATGTCGCCAGAGATTGTCGGTCTAAAATAGGGCAAAATATAGCCTCCAGAAACTCGTTATTCTGTCGTTATTGCAAGGAAGAAGGGCATCTCCTCGAAAACTGTGAACTACGCATTGCAAGTAATAACCGTAGGAAAACGGAAACTCAGGGAAACTACAAAGGACCCTCGAAGTCGGGTGTGCAGCAGGGGTCCGAACGAACCTCACACCCATCAACGTCTCAAAAAACACAGTAGGCAAAAACGCGTTAGAAGTACGACCCGTAACAGTAAATCTCGATAAGAATAGTCGCGTGCCTACTGTCAGAACAACCTTTAATAAATCATTTCCTCACCTAACTTTTATGTTAGACACAGGTTCCGGGCCGAATATAATTAAAGAAAATTTTATACCTAAAGACGAACCCGTCGATTACACAAACATTTTAAAATTAAACGGCATAAACGAATACCCCGTCTACACTCTTGGAGAGATCACATTGACTCTCTTCGGAACACAAATAACATTTCACACTGTAGCAAGCGACTTCCCCATTGCACAAGCCGGTATATTAGGCAACGATTTTTTCAAACAAACTTCCTCAAAAATAGATTACGCGAAGGGACATTTAGATGTAAGCGGAATTAAAATACCTTTTTCTTCACCAGAAATTATTATAGCGGCACCGAGATCTGAATCATCATTTTATGTAAGAGTAGGAAATCCAGAGACAAAAATAGGATATATACCGAGAATAAAGGTAGCCCATGGAATTTATTTGGGAGATACTATAGTAGAAAACGTATCGGGAAAGGCATACTTGAAGGTTATAAGTACCTTGGACGAGGAAGTAGAAGTCCAAGTACCGACACTGGATATTAAGCCTCTGAATGAATGGTTCAATAACCAAGAGGCAGACGACAAGATAATAGAAGGAAATATAAAAACATCCTCAGATCTCCTGAAGTCATGGAATGATCAAATTAAATGCGAAACACCTATCGCTGAAATTGAAGACGATGATAAAAATAATGAAAATAACGAAGATAAAATTACTAGAAAAATAAAAGATGAAATACAAAAATTAAAAGAAGAAAATATAAATAAAATCACGAGAGAGGATGATAATATGAAAGAGAATCTTAATCCAAACATTTCGGAGGAGAATTCCAAGACCTCCAAGGGAAAGGGAAGTTACCAAACCTCTCCAGAAAATTTTATTAATCCTGGAATCACAGAGGGAAGTTTCCGCACTCCTCTAGTGAATTCTACTCCCGAGGAGGGAAGTTACCAAACCTCCTCAGAAAAATTAATTAATCCTAGAATTGCAGAGGAAAGTTTCCGCACTCCTCTAGTAAATTCTACTCCTGTCGATTGCGAGGAGGGAAGTTACCAAACCTCACTACGCGATACGACACAATTCCAGTCAAAGAAGCAAAAAAAAAAAGGCTCTTTGGATTCTCTAGAAAATTTACATTTTCCAAGGGTTGGAATACCCGCAAAAAACAATACCTCTCGTGTTACTACGGCAGAACTTATGAAAAGAATGCCGCCTTATGACCTTAGGGTCAAAAATAATCATCATATAAAAAGGAAAATAATACCGTCTTCAAAAATTTCGACGTCCATGCAAGCGCAATCTCAAGAAATGATAGAAAAATATACGCACGGGCGCAATTTAGAAAATAAAAAAGAAAGAAAACAATTATTGCCAAGAGGCACGACACATGAATGCTTTACTTTATCAGGGGAATTCATAAGGGATAGAATTACAGAAATCACAGAATTATTAAGAATGGAACATCTAAATACAGAAGAAAGGAAAAACGTAATAAATCTTATAACGAAAAGCCAGGACAGATTTCATGTACCTGGAGAAAATCTAACAGCAACACATGTGCTGCAACACCAAATACCGACAACAGATGATCGGCCTATCAATACACGACAGTACAGATTTCCACAAATCCATAAGGACGAAATAAACAGACAAGTTAACGAACTGTTAGAAGGAGGAATAGTGAAACCTTCTCAATCGCCCTATAACACGCCTATTTGGATAGTACCAAAGAAAGAAGATTCGAAAGGGAATAAACGATGGAGAATGGTTTTAGATTTTCGAGCCCTGAACGATAAAACTATCGGCGATGCCTATCCATTGCCGAATATCGTCGATATCCTTGACCAATTAGGCGGGGCACAGTATTTTTCTGTATGTGACCTGGCTTCCGGATTCCACCAAATAAAAATGGATCCTAACGACGGTCATAAAACGGCATTCACGACACCCTTCGGTCATTACGAGTTCAACAGAATGCCTTTCGGACTAAAAAATGCCCCGGCTACCTTCCAAAGGTTAATGGACCTCGTCCTAACAGGATTACAAGGAAAGGAATTATTTGTTTACATGGATGACATCGTCATCTACGCCTCTTCATTAGAAGAGCACGAGAGAAAATATAACCTATTAATAGAACGATTACGGGAAGCTAATTTAAAATTACAACCCGACAAATGCGAATTTTTGAAAACTGAAGTAACGTACTTGGGACACGTAATTAGCAGAGATGGAGTTAGACCCGATCCAAAGAAATTGGAAGCAGTCAGACAATTCCCGAGACCAAAAACTCCAAAAAATATTAAACAATTCCTCGGGTTAGCAGGATATTACAGGCGATTCATACCAAATTTTTCAAA